>JAXQQM020079044.1:0-160001 GCA_034641835.2 Pinus albicaulis
ATCAAGGCCTTTGGTTAAGAAAGAATCGGGGAAGCGGTGAAGCTCTTAAGAAGCGAAGGCCTTATTGAATTCATCTCTGGCGAATTCAAGGACTTTTCGATGCGAAGGAATTCAAAAAGAAGGCTCATAGCACCTCATAACCCACAGCAGAACGGGGTTGCTGAGTGGAAGAACAGAACGATCGTGGGTGCTGCATGGGCGATGTTGCATGATCAGGGCCTACCCATTTACTTGTGGGTGGAGGCATGCAATACTGCAGTATATGTGCAGAACCATTGTCCTCACAGGATACTTGGCATGAGTACACCCGAGGAGGCGTTTTCTGGTAAGAGGCCTGATATTTCCCATTTGAGGATTTTTGGTTCACCTGTTTACATTCATGTGACGAAGGATGCCGGGAAGAAGCTGGAGCCGACCGCAGAGGTTGGGATATTTGTGGGGTACACTATTATGCCCCACAACTATCGTGTGTATTTTCCGGATAATTCGTGAGAAGCTGTTGTGCAACGGGATATCAAATTTCATGAGGAGAAAGCCATGAAGTGTTCGCTTGAGAGGGAGCCACACTTGCATGCAGATGAGGAGCTATTAGTTCCTAAGGATGAGCTTCAGGATGTGGATCAGCCACAAGAGGAGGTTCATGGAATGGAAGAGACCACTCATGCAGCGCCAACCATCAGAGGGCGGAAGCGCACTACAGAAGCTGAGCGACTAGCTCAAGATGCAGAGAAGGTTGTAGGAGCACCTACATCACAGCGCAGACAGAGACAGTCACCTGATCGGTATACTGGATACATGGCTCTTATGAGCAAGTGTATCGTGACAGATCCATCCTCTTTTGAGGAAGCTGTGGAGGATCCCGCATGGGAAGATGCCATGGTGGAAGAGTATGATTCAATTGTCAGAAACAGTGCATGGGAGATTGTCCCAAGGCCGGAAGGGAAATCAGTGGTGGGTTCGAGATGGATCTACAAAGTGAAGCAGGCAGCTGACGGGAGTGTGGAGAAGTACAAGGAAAGATTTGTTGCTCGAGGCTTTTCACAGATTGAGGGGATCGATTATGAGGAGACCTTTGCACCTGTCGCAAGGTATTCTTCCATACGGACGATTCTTGCTCTCTCAGCGCAGATGGGGTGGCACATTCATCGGATGGATGTGAAGACTGCGTTCCTCAACGGAGTCATTGAGGAGGAGGTGTACATAGAGCAGCCCGAAGGTTTAAGTCTGACGTGATCGCATGTGTGTGAAGCTCGAGAGCGTTGTCAACTGGGTTGAAACAAGCACCTCGTGCTTGGTACACACGAGATAGACAGTTATTTCACCGGACTTTGATTCTCCAAGAGTGAGGCGGATCCTAACCTATACGAGATTGTGGTGGAGGGTAGTTGCTAATCATTGTACTTTATGTAGATGATTTGATTTTGACAGTGGTGGTGATACACTCATACGAGGTGATCTTACGAGGAGTTTGAGATGAAGGACTTGGGCCTCCTTCATTATTTCCTGGGATTGGAAATTTGGCAACGCAGTGGTGAAATGTTTGTTTCTTAAGGCAAGTATGCCCGGGAGATACTGGAGAAGTTCAACATGCATGGCAGCAAGCCTGTTGATACTCATCTTCCTAGTGGTTGGAGGAAGGAGGATGTTACTTCAGCAGAGGTAGTGGATGCCACTGTTTATCGACAGTTGGTGGGGTCGCCTATGTATCGGGTCAATACACGACCCGACATATGCTATCTTTGTTACCAGCCTTCACAAGCTATAGTTAAGCCAACCAAGCTCTTACGGAAGAAGCTGACGACATGTATTGAGATATCTCGAGAGGAACATATCTAAGAGGCGTATAGGGATATGGATTATGAGCACGAGACGGTCGGATGAGGTGAAGGCTTTGTGTGGCTTCACGGATGCGAGATTGGGCGAGGGAGCCCAGCAGGGCCGAGCACATCGGGGGATTTTGATGTCGGGTTGACAACATTTTCTTGGTACGGAAAAGAAAGCAGATCCGTGCTTTTCCGGTTCATGATAAGTATATGGCAGCAAGTTTGCAGAAGGTGCATGCGAGGCTATATGGATGAGGAAAATCCTGGTCGGGTTGTTCGGTTCACACTTAGATCCTACTGTGATATATTGTGATAATCAGAGTTGCATCAAACTCTCGGTTAATCCAGTATTTCATGATAGATCTAAACACATTGACATCCGGTATCATCATATCAGAGATTGTGTGCGGCGGAAGATCATGTTACTTTCTTACATTCCTACGGAGGATTGGGATCTTTGATATCTTGACGAAGGCGCTCACCAGGAGAAAATTCGAATACCACAGAGGTAGGATAGGGGTTGCAGATAATCCATATCTTGTTGAGAGGGAGTGTTGAGATTGCAACAAGGTGATGAGCTTAGTGGAAAGAAGTCGCCTTCACTAAGTGGGCCCGCAGGCTATTTTTGGCACAAAGTCTATTTTTAGACTATGTCTATTTTTAGACATATGGATCATGTTCTATGAGTTGCAAGATGCTATTTGTGGATGGTTGGTCAAGTCGGAAAAATATATGGACTTCTATTTTTAGACATATTGGGCGGAATCTATTTTTAGATTGCCTTTCTAAAAATAGGTATGTCAAATATTATTAGCTCTTAATAATATTAGGACTCTAAACATTATCTTATTCTCTTGGAGCACTTCAAATAAGGCACACATATGTGGCACATGAGCTACCGTAAGGAATTATGCTATTCCCCGAGGGTTATGTGGAGCTATTGCATGAATACTTCAGTTAGAACTCATGTGACATAGTTTGGTGGAGTTGATTGAGGAAGTTAGTGGAGTTGTATTCAGTTTAACTAATCTAAACATAGTTGAGCTATTTGTATTTAGTTTAACTAATTGATACAATTAGTGAGAGTGGTGTGAATTAATTATTAATTAATTCACTAATTATAAATTCATTAATCAACTAAAGAATGCATCCGTTAACTTCAGTGCATGGACAGTTTTAGTGGAGACCAGTGCAAAAATAGGTGAAAGAGCAGGTTAACTATCAGTTGTGACTATACTGTTGCTATTTTGCAACACACAGTGATTGGAGAAGCCTATGAGGATTACGCAGTACAAGCCAGGTGGTTTATGTTATTTAATGAGCCATCCCATAGCATTGATTACGCAATAGAGGCTGGCTATCAAGTGGCAAAAGATTGGAGCATGTGTTTTGCTAGATCTAGCTTGATCGTGTGTAGCAATTGAGGGTGTGCATGAGAGCTTGTGAGGAGCTTTTGTACTATGATTGCTACATGATCTCCATGACATATAATATACAGATAGTTGGGGTTTTCAGCTTTAAGCTTTCCCATTAAATACTGTGTTCATATGTGTGATTGTTCGTGGTTTTAATGTGTGCATGCAATTGATTTTATTTCCGCAATTAATGATCAATGGTAGAAGAGATTCTGTATTATGCATGAAGCTAAAATAGTGTGTGATCAGGAGAATCTCGGTGAATAATATATCAGTTATTCAAATTTCTACAGTACTCAAATCAAGGGTGTTGTTTAATATGTTATGATCGCACGTGATATGTTAGAGGTTCATTGACTGAAGCCCCTATGTTTTCTCCCAGGATTTTTTCCTCATAACTCCTTAATCATTTTGGCATAGATTGGGATATCTCGTATATCATACAGGAGTCGAAATTTTATACACAAGTTTTTCAATTCCCCTACAATATGAAACTCAGGGTAGATTTCTGGTTTAGTTAGCATGAGTCTTTCAGCGAATGGAGGTGAAATAGCTATGGTTTTTTTAGGGTTTTGTTGCTTGACTATGTTTTTTGTTGCCTATGTTTCTGAAATAACTATAGTCGACATATTTATCATAGTTTGTTCTTATTTACCATTTTATTTCTCTTGACAGTTATGATTTTCTTCAGGAGAAACAATGTCCAGATCTTGTTCGGAGCTCATTACATCCTAAAGGGTTCACTTCATAGACCAGATTTTCAAGGATTTGCACATAATGGACAAGTATATTGTTGGGGTTAGGATTTGGCTGAGCCAGTATTTGAGGATGAATAGGAGGTAACTGAAATGGGTCTTGTAGTGTAGGTTGAGATTGAGGGATCAACCCCAGGGAGTAGATATACCAATCTCGCGGGATGTTGCCAATTCAGAGGCCACATTGAATTCCGCATAGGTGTGTTCGACGATTGCAAGGGATAGGAGTTAGTAACTAGATTTTGCCACAATGGGGTAGGATATTGGGAATTTGGCCATGGTGATCCAACAAATGATTGATTCATCCATGGTGAAGTAGGATATGACTGAGATTTCGAGGTGGAATTAAAGGGTGATTGTCCCTGCCATGCATTTATGGGATTATTTTGTTGCATGTATTGTCCATAATAAAATGAGGAGGGATATTGCATCATACGTGGAGGACGTGATTTCCATGATTGACATTGAGCCATCAATAATACAGGTTTTGTCTTCTCCTCGGATTCTTTGAGTACAATTTTTAATCCTAGGAGTGATGTACATTGTTCTATCAAATGTTCTTTATTGCAAATAGCATTGGTTCGAACCATGTCCAACATGCAGTCCCTCTCCATATGTTTATTTCGGCATCATGGACAGAATATGGCCAATGCTCACTTTGCCTTAGGCCTGCAAAACATCCAACTGTGTAGTCAATGTACCCAAAATGTTAGTTTTAAAATATTCTAAAATATTACCAAGTTTTGTTCGCGTTACACTTCCTCTAGTAGTTTTGCTGATTTGAGTGAGGGGATTCTGTACTCCATATTTGGCTCGTGTACTGCCACGTGAACACCTGATACACAATTTAACAATATTGTCATATTATTCTTTATATATATGACCTTGACCCATTAGATTCAATGTTTATATCCACCTATATTTCATGCCTTTTATTAAACCAACCTTTATTACTTATTTTGGTAAGGTAATACATGGGGATATCTGTAAGTTATACTGAGATATCTCTATATACTCCTCTAAAGTTTCATTTTCCTTTACAATCATTTTAAAAATTTCATATTTTATATAGCTGGATCGACAGTAATCTCCATATTTTTGTAAGAAAATAATTATTCATTTCATCCTAGGAATCAATAGTGCCCCCTCCTAAGCCCATAAACCGTCGTAATTCCACCCCCTCCAAAGTATTAGGGAATAGTTTTAATCTCTATGGATCAGTGGTATAGTCATACACTCTTTAAAAGACATAAATTCCAAATAGAAACACCTATGGATCCTATGGATTCATCCCATGAAAGGTTGGAATATTTTGTAAAGGGATGGCCTTCAACAGGGCTTTAGCTACTGGATTGACAATAGTGTATTCCAATGTCGAAGTCTGGTTTTTTCTTTTGCTTGAGTTTCCATCTGATGGAAGACCTGCCAGTAATATTTAGGTATTTCTTGATAAGGAGGTATTATCTGAGCGAGGGAGTTATGAATACTATTTTTATCTCTAGGGGGTTTTACTATGCTGCCTAAGTCTGGGATCTCATGTATTTTATCTTCTATCAAGATCACATGAGATCTAGATCCGGGGGATCATGGATCTGCTCCACTAGTTTCTCCTTCTCCTTCTTTTAAATTATAGGAATTTCCCTCTTCTGAAAGACTAGAGTGTTGAACAAATGTGCTTTTAAATATTTTCTCATATCCTTCAATTTTGGTATGAATCTTAGTGTGAGTAGAACTTGGTGATTATTCCGCTTGAGGGATTGCGGTAGAGCCTTTCCCAGATGTTGTTCGGGGTCCTACTAATGCTTGAGACTCATCTTTTTGGATAATTTCGTCAATAAAGGTCATTCTCCCAAGGCTCACTAGTCCCTGGCTTTTTGTGGTTTTTGTGCTATTTTTCATTCTATTACTACTTGATTCTTTTTCTTAGTCATAAAAACTTACATTAACTCTTTACTATGCATTAATAATTTAAATCGAAAAAGAAACTAGATATCTTAATTGCATTAACTTTAAATCGGGAAAAAAACTGAATACACACTCAACTGAAAATCAGAAAAGAAACTAGATACATACTTACATAGCATTATCGCATCAACTGAAAGTGGGTGTTGGGAGCAAGATTTTTACTTAACGCATACATACGTCCTTACCTTTCGTCTTCAGTATTTGGCCTTCCAGAGACACAACATATAATTTGACAGCTTCCCCGGCAACAACGACAAAATTTTGGACACTCAGATGACACCTAAAAATTAATATTAATACTATCTCATTAATTCTATCAACCTTGGATTCATATTTTATTTCAAGGCTATCAGAAAAGTATACGAAAGAATAGAGTCTTAGACTATGGAAAAGTGAAAAATAAATATAATGGAGAAATTATATAAATCATTATTCTAATTCAATCATTGCATAACAAGAGAGGCCGCGGCTAAAAGTAAGTCCCTCGCCATTGAATTTGAAGCCAAATTTCAAAAACTTGTCCATGTTTTATGTTTCTTTGCCAATTCCCAATTACCCACAGTAAGTTGCAACTTATTTCTTCTTTTGTAATCTGCTCCAAAACTACCTGGCAGAATCAACCCAATCACTGCAACAATATTTCTTCTTTTGTAATCTGGTCCAAAACTACCTGGCAGAATCAACCCAATCAGTGCAACAATCTTTAAAACTGCCTGATATTGCAATTTAACATTTTTGGCCAGAAAAGGAAAAAGAAAACATTCAATGAAGTGAAATACTGTAACTTGTTTTACCAAATTTGGTAATAAAAACTCTGTTTTGTCAAATTCTGGAAAGGGTTGACAAAGTGAAAAAAATCATAAATTTTTAAACTTTAATGTCTGAAAATTTTGCATCTATCCAGCTTTAAAAAAAACATAAAAGATATACCATAAGTAAAATTTCAAACATATGTTTGTCAAAATCTGGGAAAGGTTATATTTTACAGGTTATACTTTATGACATCATTCACATTCAATGAAGAAAATTTTCAAAAACCTCTGTTACGTTAAATTCTGGAAAAGAGGTTAATGAAGCAAAATAATTTAATTTGTTAAATTTTGGAAAAAATTATAATGATTGAGCTTTCAATTTCTAAATATTTTTACTCCATTAAAATAAACATAAAACATATTCAGTGAAATTTCAAACCTTTGTTTTGTCAAATTAAGGGCAAAGGTCATAGTTTATGGTAAAAACACAGTCAATAAAGGAAAATTCCGCAAGTCTCGTTCGTCAACTTCTGGAAAAGGTTATCGTTTATGAGCCTTCAGGATTTATAGAACCTCTCAAATATTTACTTAGTTCATCCATGAATTTGGCAACTACAGTAAGTATGACAAATAGAACAAGCTACATTGCGTTTAATAGACAACTTTTTTTTTCCACACCCATGATACAATTTGCCTAGTTTCAAATCACAGCAAAGCAGTACGTCCTTATTCTTAATTTGTCTGAACTTTAATTGGCGTCGATAACTAGGCATTCATGATCATAACTATTATGGTATATTCACAGCATCAATGCGTTGGAATGGTGTGTAAAATATAACACACCTGCCCAAACTAACATTGACGGATCGGTTTAATAAAGCAATTTTGTGGAATCACTTGGTTTCCTGGGCGACCGGACTTGGTTTCTTGAGCGACCGGCGCGAACATGCCAGGTTAGACTGCAAAGTCGTTAGTATAACAGTGTAATAAATCTTACGAGTAAACAAAAATCTTAGAAAGCTTCGGGAAGGATCCATACAATTCTTTTATTGTGTTATTGGAAGTTGGGGAACGTAAAGATTTATAACTCATCAGAGAAAATGAGAAATGGCATAGTTAAATCTGTTTCCAGATAAAGACTACCTTGAATCTGAGGATTCAACACAGAAACTACTAGAGAGCTATAATTTTTTTTACCATAACATGGTAAGTTTATTCCTTCTCTCTGCTCTGTATCTTTGAATAATTTGGGATTAAGCTACTGAGTGTTCAGGTTAAGCTATTGAGTGTTCACACTGGATCTCATATATTAAATGGATCATATGTATTGATATATGCTATACGATGCAATGAAAAACGAGAACTTAGCTAATATAAAGTTTTTAAAGCGAAGATGAAAAGTAATAACTTCGCTAATATAATGTTTTTAATATCGTTCAAACTTGCAATAAGTTTTTAATATCGTTCAAACTTGCAATATTGCATGACTTCCAGGTGTTTCAAGCCACCGTTACCAAGTTTTAATATTTCATGGACAGACCATAGCTTTCAGCATTTTCAATCCTCTATCGCTGGAAATGTTAGTCTGTAGTGTTCCAAGAGGGAGGAATCAGCTCTGAACTTCCACTGTGCTTCGGCTTTGTATGCAACAGAGTTCCAACTCTGGCGATATACAACAGTTGCACACACGGGAACAGAGGGGAAACAATTTTTCAAGTTTTATGTGGAACCCGCTGTCATGGGTCATGGAAGTGCAGCGCTCACACAATCAGCTTCATAGAAGAGAACAATGCATGTAACGCTGCAGCTACTCTCATGGCGAAACAATGAAGATTGCAAGCTAGAAATGCAGCTTAGAAATGCAACTTATACATTATCACGGCAACCGTAATCAGACATGGCTGGCAGACATTACGGTACCAGAGGCACCTCACTGCACTGCAGCTGTACCTCTACCCTATTACTGGACTACAAATTTTCCATTAGTGAGTTAATAACAGTTTTCTGGGAGAATAAATTGGCCATTAAGATTTAATAAGTAGTTTAGTGGTTTAATGTAAAGTAGTTTAACTAGCTTGTATGTCATGCCAATTAAAGCACTAGTTTCTCTTTTCAGAGCGTGAAATATATCCATGAGCCCAGAGTCTGAGATGCCCAGATGCAAGAGAAAACCAAGCTGCCCAGATGCAAGAGAAAACCAGGGAACCGACAGCCATAGTTTAGGAGAGAGAGTAAGTTATTCTATTATATCATCTGTATTCCTTTTCCTTGATCAAACTATGTTAAATATGAAACATTTAAGAAATGAAAAGATTGCATTCTTATTTAAATAAACTTCTGCCATCTTTAACAGAACACCACCTTGACCATAAACTAATCATCGACATTACGATATATAGGAACTGCATAGAGGCTTTCAGATAAGTATTATTACCATTGAATTTTCTCTCAAATACGCCAAGGGCGCACTATGTAAAATTAGGCAGGAGTTCGTTGAATCCCTAATGTTAACCATTCTGGTTCCAGCATCAGGAGTGGGATACTACAGTTTCTATGATTTTGCAGTATCTATATTGGGTAAAATGGCCACTAAAACTACATATTCAGTACATTTTCTTTATATTGTTTCAAAATATTGTGTTCATTATTATTCAGATGGTGTGTTATTTGAGTTGAAATAGCCATGTTGGCTAGCATTTCCGTGGAAAAATAGAGATTTTTATAAATATTTTAACAATCCACATGAACAAGAGAGATGCATGCTTCAGAATACGGACCATAAAGAACTCTAAGGGATTTTTTTAAGATTTTAATTGCCTTACCTGCAGGTTAGAAGCAATGAATGAGATTAGGGCCTGGAAGAGTCTGGTGAACTCGATCAGAATTGCTTGTGGAAGCAGAGCATGGAAATGAGCTGTTGGCGATCGAACCACTGACATACCTTTCATCCCTGCAGAGCATAACAACTCATTAAATTAAATAAACAGAGCAGTAACAACAAGAAATAACCGGACAATAACACTATTCACTGAATGTTTAATGTCTTATTACAGCTTAGATAAGTGGGGTCGACTCCAACGGCAGCCAGATGCTTAATTTTAGCCTATAAAATGAACAGAGAAACTCTCTTTTTTCAGGAAATGAATGGCATAAGACGTGCAAGCTTAAATGGAGACCTTGCTAGATACTTAACAGTTAAAGGGAATAAAATGTGTGCCAAAGAGATAGGCTTACCTCTTTACAGAGCGTGAATTCTAGACCACCCTGGCAGGTTGCCCAATACTCGGCCATCAAAACTACCACGGCTTCGGAAACAAGCAGCGTAGTCCAGAAACAACTATGCGATTATTATGCATGAAGTCGGAAACAAGCAGTGTAGTCCAGAAAAAAAATATGCGATTATTATGCTCTTCATGCATATGCAAATTGCATAGCCATGTGTAAACCTGCAACACTGCCATGCAGAGAGCCATCTGTATTGCAAAGAGCCATCTGTAAAAGCTATTCACTATTGCATATCTTTTCCTGGCACAACGCATTCAGGCTAGCATTTTATACTCGAGATTAATGCTAGCATTAGTCTATGGCTCTCGAAAAAAATTGAAAAACCTTCGTATCAATTCACACTCAGCCTAAGTTTTCATAGGTCTGGCCTCGATATGAGGCCAAATAAGACCTCCAAATTGCTTATTGGCTAAAACAATCTAAAACCAATAATTACATGAACATGATTGGAAGATATAAAAGTGAGTTTTAAATATATATATAAAACTTTATAATAAATTGAATGGTTCGATTTAGTTTTCGTGCATGAACTAATGCAAGACCCAAAAATGATTACTATAGTCCCTGCCATGTCACAGCGCACAATAGATAATTACGATTTTGATAAAATAAAATATTTTAACTCACAAACCGTTTCAATCTATTTCTCGGTAAATCTTATGCATAAGGAGAAACCATTAATCACACAAATGCTTGAAACTCTCTACTTCTCAAAATTAACTTCTAAGATTGGCACCTTCACACTTTATATCTGTGTAACACAATCCAATCGATAACTTTGGAAATGCTTATTAGGATACAAAATTCAATCAACTACTTAATATAAAATAAAAGGAAAGTAAAATGTAATATGACTATCAATGATACATAATAGATAGTTAACTGGGCCCACGGTTTCCAGACATAATGCCTAGATAAACTCGATCCACAAAACTTAATGTAAAATCTCGTTCAAATTCATTAACATCAAAAGTGTTTACAGAATAACCTGAACAGGTTGAACTTAGATCACTATGTGTAATGCACATTAATTAATAAAACAAAATATTAAAAATGAACGAACAACATTTGTCTAACTTTGTTTTGAATTATATATTACATTTGAAAACTAAATATAGAGCTATCCTGAGAATCGAAATATTATGAGAATTTCTCTTTAAACCACAAGTCTCCATATAGTAACGATCATTTTAGTTTTTCCTTCATTCTCCGGATGCGCTCAGATATCAAGCTATAATTTGCTATAAATGTGGCATTGGCTCTATTAGTATCTCCCTCCAATATCTTGAGGAACAATAGTCATTCATTTAAGCTGATCTGCACAACGATTTACCCGAATTACAACATTTTTCATATTGGAAAAGCTCACATTAACTATAATATTTTCAACTTGCTTTTACAATACTTTTATCTTGAACCATTATGAATTAAGGATAAACTTGCCTAAAAACATAACAATTATCAAGAAAATAAAGAGGGGAATTATATTTTTTTTCGTGGCCCAAGAGGACTATGTTTCCTCCAACTCTTGTTTCAAGTGAGACAACAAGAAGAGTAGAAGAGGCTGGAAAGCAATTCGATGTCATATTTTTTCTCACTTTGTGGAAAATAATACCAAAGTGTCAAGGAACATGTTAAACATCTTAAGTCAAAGGTTGACATTTTATGTGCTTATGAAATTCCAGATTCTCAAAGTGTCGACACTATTGTCATTAACCCACTACCAAATGTGCAACAAACAATTCATATTTTGTCAGCAAATCTTCTTCTTCTATGAATGAAGATAGAAGTGAAGAATGGAAGGAGGTTGAGACCTATGACATGACTAGTGTAGCATGAGAATCTAAGAAGAGTTTAGATGCTAATGAATCAAGTTTAGGAAATTCTTGAGGAAATTTTGAGTTGATAGCAGAGAAGTTAGAGTGGGATGCCAACTGTTGCTTCACATGTGATCTCGGGGCCATTAAGAGTTGTGTAGAGCATATGCACAAGATGCAAGGATTTTTTATTCCGAATGTTTAATATTTGAAAGATCCATGTGGATTACTAAGCTATCTTGGCCTCAAGGAATTTTAGAAGAATATATATATATATTTCTTTTTCAAATTTCCATTGCATGTTTTGGCATAACTATTCAAAATCCTTAGAAATGACCATTTTTTCTCTGCCACCACACGTGATCAAAAAATTTAAGTGTTTGTGTTGCAGTGATAAATGAAAACAATTTCTAAATCTAGAAGTTGTTAAGAATCATATGATTTCCAAAAACATTTCAAATTACACTATATAGATGGACATGAAGAAGAACATAGTGATTTAGACGACTTTTATGACTACAATAGCAGGTCTGTTGTTTCTTGTATTATGTAAATCGTTTATTTCATAGGATGTTTTCCATATTTTCAATTTCTTGTCTATTATGTCAAAGGACATCGTTGTTGACTGCACGGTTATTTATTATTTATGCTATGATTTGGAACAGTTTTTTATTTCTGGATAGTTACGTGGACGAAAGTGGGATGAAAATAGTGCCTACAAAAGAAAATATCAATGTCAATATTGAACTTGAATATTGAACTTGAATTTGAAGGGGATACACTGATAATCGAAAGAAATTCTGAAAATGGAAAAGCATGCAAGATATTTGGTTCTCTTAAATTTCTTCGTTATTACCATCACAAGCCACTCCCAACGGTTGAGAGAGATGTTGCTCTTTCTCATGCATTAGTCTCAACGTGATATATTCCAGGGAATATTTTGATAATATATTGAAATGTAGTGTGTGCATGAATACATTTTGAGATTCAAGGTTGAAAATTGTTCCTTGCATGGCAAAGTGAGTGGATTTTTTCTATAAGGTATTAAATCATGGGTTTGGAAACTGTGCAATATAAGGTATTAAATCATGGGTTTGGAAACTGTGCAATCAAAAGAGAAGATATTGAGGTGTAATGCATTAAACAAAATACAACATTATGGAGTGGAGTCAATGCAGACAAAAGTAGGTCTTAAGAATAATGTAATTAGGAACCTTCCCAAGGGTCCATATTGAGACAGTTTTTTCAATTCATGTGATTGTTAACAATCATAAGAATCTTCTATGTATTATCAAATATAGTCCAATGGTTATTTAGATGTCATTTAGAGTCTTCCATTTGAAGTTTCGATTTGAATAGTTGCTAGATGAAAATATGATGATATATAACCATCCCAAATGCCTTTATGGTAATAAGGAAAGTGGCATGGATAATTTTCTAGTTAAACTACCAAGTTTGGAAAATTACTAGAGTTTTCATGGTAATATTATGATCTATAGCCTCCTCAGATGGCTTTATTGTGTGAAATGGTAAGACAAGCCAGAAATACTATGAAAGACAAAAGTTCTTTCATTGTACATGCACAGTTGAGCGGAGACCCTTATAACTAGCATCATCTGTTTAATTTATAATTCAAATAAAATATATGGGACACCCATGGGACTTTGTTCAGTTGTAAAGGAATTTTTTTATTTTTTATTTATTTTTTAATTCATAAGTAGAAAAAGCTTTTTTTTTTTTTTAAGTAAAAAAGGGATGTTGTGCATTTCACTAAAATTTTGGGTTAATTTTTATTGGATGCTTTTTCTTTTTGGTGGATAAAAATAGTATATTCCCCATATTGTTCTACATTTTAAAATTTGTTGGTATTATTTCTATATTGGTTCTGCTGGAGGATATTTTATGCAGACATCTAAGTTTTCAAAGCATTATTTCTACATTAGTGTGGCATGAATAATTTTGAATACATTTAATATTAATATGAAAAGGCTTGTAACGTAAATCGATGATTCTATGATAAATTGGATGTCATTGGAAATGAATCATCTTTGCTTAAATTTGTAATATTTATTTGGTTTACATATCCAAAGAAAACATAATTATACATGAGAACAACACATTTTTCACATGAAGTCTATATATTTTTATCAAGTTCTTTTTTCTCTTCTGCTATGCATCATTATTAATGCATGGATAATGATGGATATGTATTTTTTTGGAAACATCTATATATTTTTAATTTGGAAAAAGATGAACCATGACAACTAAATTAATCGTTTATAATGATTTTTAATTAAATTAAGTTAAATGAATATAAACGATAAATTTTTTATTACAAATGACGACTAAATTTTGCATATATACAACTATTAGTAGCTAATTTACAGTATCTTAAAACACTACCAAAATTTAGTCATATTTATTTGGTCATTAATTGGTTTCAAATGATGACTAAAATTTTCATATATATGACTATTATTAGCTAATTTATAGTATCTTATAATATGACCAACATTTTGTTCATATTTTTTTGGTCATTAATTTGTCGTGATTATGTAATAGTATATTTTGTTGTATATTTAATAATTAGTTTTGAAAAATAATGACTAAATCAATGACTAAATTAATGACCAAATTTAGGACTAAATATACTACTAGATAATAAAATTGAGACAAACAATTAATGATTAATCTAAATACGACTAAAATTTGGCTGCATTATAAGATACTATAAATTAGCCACTATTGGTCACCGATTAAAGAATGGTCATTTATATGAAAATTTTAGTCATTCTTTTAGTAAAAAATTAATCATTTTGTTCTAATGCTACTTGCTTCCAGACTATGTCTCTATCCTATGTGTCTTAAATGAAACCACTATTGAGTTGCGGAATAAGTTTTCAAATGATTTCAACAAAATAATTCTTCAACTAGTCTTTCAACACAGGCAATACTTCATTCAATATTAACTTTGTTTAGCACTTCTGCGATATGACCAACTTTATCAATTCAACTAACTTCAATGTAAACACCAACAACAAACATATATAGTGCACAACCATGTAAAACACATGTACAAAGGGAGGGGGTACTCCCAACTGAAACTCCTCTTTATTTATTTATCAACTTCTTTAACAAACTTCAAAATATACAACACTTGCCTTATACCAAGCTCCAAAAAGCTTGATGTCGAAATGTAGCTAAGATATATCTTTTCATAATGTACAATAGTTGGGCCAAACCTTTATTTCATTGCCTCAATACTTAAATGAAACTTAATAAAAAACAAAAAACAAACCCATGCGTAGCTTGGCTCGCACCTTCACTTTGAACCTCAGAACTCAACCTAAATGAAATTTGTTTAGCCTTGTGGCTCACACTCCAAAAACCCTAGAAATCAAAATTTTCACTACTTCGGCTCACCCATGTGATCCTCACTTGGATTCTTCCTCTTCTATGACTTCCCTTTGTTTATTATTCTTCCTATAGTTCATCTTTCCTCTTGGTTCAACTTGAATGTCTGAGTTGATGATCCTTCCACCAGAGTCAACCTCATTCTTTTATATATGACCACCCTTTCATCAAGTGGCACATCTCCCCACCAAGCCGACCCACTATAATGTCCAACCAACCTCATCTTCCTTCCTTTGTGTTCCCATTATGTTGGAAAGAATGCCTGCTGCCCTTGTCTTCACATCGACCATTCCATCGCAAACCCACACCATGCCTTACATGATACACCATTTCCCACGTATTCATTTTGTCTGGGTACCTTTTCCTTCATGTGGATGCCTTCACTTGACTAACATCTACCATCATGCATGCTATGTCATTCGGCGAGCGCACCCACCTTCATGCGGGTTCCCTCGCTCTAGTGAACCGGTTGTCAATTTTATCCATCATGGGTGCTCTCGATTGCATGATTCCCAAGGTATTACCACAGTGGTTCCCTTGCACGATTGAAAGTCTCCCAACTCATCATGCCTTCATTTTTTCACCTCTTAGCTGTGTGTTTGGGTGCTCTCAAACCCAAGGGCATTAATTCCTCCCCCACTCTAAAATGATTTTCTCCCTTTACAACATACCACCCAACAAACTTCTTTTCCAATTAAACATGTCATGAAATCTCTTCACTGACTCCTTCATCATCCAGGCAAGCTTCCTTACCACTTTTCTCAAGTTAGCTCTCAATAAATCTTCTTGAATGAACTCCTATCAATGTCCAACACTCCACAACTTCTCCTTTCTCTTAGAATATATTCTTCATGTAGAAAATATCTCAAACTCATGATCATCGACAAAATGCATTGAAATAATGTATACTGCACTATTTCTATCATCGAAAGCTACTCCCTCCAACCTGGTTGCAATTTATCGAGTCACAAATTATGAAGTAAACCAACACAATTCTATGAACTTTTTTGTTATACTCCAACTCAAATCCAACATGTTTTTGTGCATTGATGACCCCCATGTGACTCAGACTAGTTGGGTAGCTAATCCAACTAGCGTTTATAACCCATGATAATGCACCTCCCCACATCATCATCAGTTATTTCTCTAACACTTTTTCACATCTTCAACATCATCAAGAAGTCATCCACACTCATCCAAGTGTTGTGCATCTGCCTATGCAACTCAAACCTACATCTTCGTCATGCAAACATCCTTCATATGAGGTGCACTCATCTTCCCACATTCAATTCCATGAAGAAAACTCCATCTTCTCTAAGACATGTTGCTTACTTCTCTATGAAGGAGATAATTATTCACTTTCCTTTCCATATCCATCCATGTGCTGCCATAGGTCTACACCAATAACCTCTAAGGATGCTTAAGACCTCCTTATTCAAGAAGGCTCTTCATGGAATGGTTTTTCATCCCAAGTATTCTTGCAATGTATAAGTCTTTTTAGACTCAACCCATGCCTCAAGTGTATCCACCAAGGCTCCTTCATTGCTAGTACCTTTATCCAACTCCAATGCGTCTCTCTCCTATCTGATATTTCAAGTCGCTTGTCATGGACACACCTCATATTATGCTCAAGCTACACATCCCATACTATGTCAAAGTCAATTCCACATAGTCCCTGACCTAATCTCCTCAATATTAAGTCTTCACTGATCGCAAAATATTCCAACTTTCTTCAAGTCATAGTCATCTCAAATTCCTTCAAACCATCAATATCATGACTTATTCAAGCCACATGACTGCATCAATCAGGCATACACCCTTAGTTAGGTGACTTCACTCATTCAAGTTATCCCTGCCTTTTTTCGTGTGGATGCCTTTGCAATTCATCCATGTCTTCTTTGTTCGGGCAGGAGGAATCGGCTAGACGCCCTAAAATTCAACTCAGTGCCCATGAATTTGGTTTCTCATCTCACCCACTTCGACTAGGTAAGCCAACCTTCATTCATTTCACCCTCAACTTTAGTTGAGAGAGTTCCCTCAGTTTCCATTCCTCATCACACGTAACTTATTTATAGCCGGTGTGTCCTCATCAAAACCTTCACTCCACCATCAATCCACGAAGATCGTTTCTTGGCTCCAGTAACATTCTTAACAAAGAACTCCCTACCTGCTTCATCATATTCATCCTTTGACTAACTCCTTTCTTCATTAAGGTTTGTACTCCAGGTTCCTTCAATAACCTCAATGAAGAAGTCCGACTAGCCTTATATCAATCTAAAATTATTTTTCCAAAGTGCCCTTCCACTCCTAGTGCTTTCACCGGAACTGCTTTCATCCACGAGCCATGATAGACACTTGGGCCAATCCTTTGTTTAACCAACCATGATTCACCTATTGCATAAAGGTTTCATCCTCCACCATTTTCTCGAGCATTCACACCATCCATCCTAAGGTCAAATTCTTATCAAGCAAGTATTTTGTCAACCAAATTCATATGTCACATAAGTGAACATGAAGAACTCATCTCATCTTTCCCAAGGAAATACTTCACACAACTCCCCTCATCTGAATCCACATGAATTCATTTCGTGAAAGAACTTACATCTTCCTTAAACATGTGTCAAGTGGTCAAACATGTTCCAACCTTGGAAAGCTTTGTTATACCATGTTCTCCCTCCTTTTACAGTTGACTCACGAAAATACTTAAAAATTTGATTGCATGACTAAATTCTTATTCACAATGAACAACTTCAACTTGTTTAACTCCACAATCATGGTCAAGACGCTCCTTCTTAACCTTATATTGGAAAGCATCAACTTCCTTCTGCAACTTTTATCTTTCCTCTCTCATATGACTCAATTCCTCCATGACCTGAAAAATTCTTTCAAGTCTTTACTACATGTTAGCTCTCCAATAATAATATTCATGATAACCTACCACATCACTAGCTAACCTCCAACTAAGTCCCTTTTCCAAAAATTCGGTCTTCTAACACAACCTTGATTGCAACTATCACAACAGTAGTTGCCGCACAACTTTCTTATTAAACTTTCACTAAGTTCCCTAAGAGAGGAACTCTTATTTAAATAAAGCCTTCACGGTGGTGGTCATAATACCTCCACAACCTACTATCATTTTAGTCTTCACCAGCTCATAACATGGAGCTCTTATACCAACTGTCATGACCCCTCTGTGATTGCACCAATAATACCGCCAAGGGTGTGCAGGACTGGAAATTTTTCATTGCAAGGCACATAATTACTTGCTTCCAGAATATGCCTCTAACCTATTTGTCTTAAACGAAACCACTATAGACATGCATAATAGGTTTTCAAATGATTTCAACACAATATCGCTTTAATTAGTCTTTCAAAACTTAGAGAATACTTCATTTGATATTAGCTTTTTTTTACACTTCTACAATATGAACATCTTCATCAATTCAACCAACTTCAATGTAAACATAAAAAATGAACATGTACAATGCAAAAATATGTAAAACACATGTACAAAGGGAGGGGGACCTCCCAATTATAACTCCCATTTAATTTTGTATTAACTTCTTTAACAATCTTCAAAATATATAAGGCTTTCCATATACCAATATCCAAACATATAAACTTCATTTTCTCACAATGTAAAATAGTTGGGATGAACCTTTGTTTATTTCCTCAATACTTAAATGAAACTTAGCCAGAACCGAGAACCAAATTAGTGTAAAAATTGGATCACACCTTAAGTTTTAACCCATAATTCATCCCAAATTAAATTCATGCTTCCTTGTGGCTTGCACCCCAGAAAACCTAGAAATCAGATTTTGCAAGACTTTGCCTCACCCATCTGATCCTTAGTTGGCTTTGGCCTCTTTTGTGTATTCCCTTCATTTATTCTCCTTCCCAAGGTTCTTTCTTCTTGGTTTTACTTGCTTGGCTCAGTTGATGATCCTTCCACCAACTGAAATTTGTTCTTTTATATGGTACCACCCCTCATCAAGTGGGAGGTCTCCCCACTAAGTTGACCCACTATAATTTTTAGTCTACCATATCTTCCTTCCTTCCTGAGCATGCTATATTGGGCAGAACACCCATCGCCCTCACCTTCACATTGCTTGTTCCATCGCATGCCCACTATGTGCCTTGCATCGATATTCTCATGCCCATATATTTATTTCATTTAGTTGCCTTTTCCTTCATGTAGACACATTTTCCCAACTGACTTCTTGCATCGTGCATGATATGTCATTCTATGGGTGCACTCACCTTGGTGCGTTAGCCTTCAATCCACCAAACCCGTCATCGTGATTATTAATCATGGGAAATTTTGGTCACATTATTGTTGACGTCACTCCATTATAGCACCCTTGCATGATCATAAGTCACCCAAATCATCATGTATTTGGTTTTTCACCTTTTGGGTGTGCCTTTGGGAATGCTCAAGCCTAGGGGCCTTATAGTTGGCCTAGGACCAAAAATATCTCTACCTTCAAGTTGAGAGGGAGGCTGAATTCCTTCCCTATGCAGTACCCAATGCCTAAAATTTTAAAGTCAATTGAAATTATCTTGAGTGGTTGGGTGGAATGGTGTTATCTTCCTCTACCATGTTCAAAATCCCACTAGTGACATGATGAGTTATAATGCCTTGATAAGTATTTTTGTAATGGCTACATGCCTATTAATATTTTTTTATTAGCTTTGAGCCTTGTGAAATATTAATTCAATATCCATACATGTTTTCTTGGTACCAACAACCTCACTCTAGCCCTAGGGCCAAGATGGAGGTTGATTTATTTCCTCATAAAAAAAAGAAGGTATGGAAGAGGCCACCAAATATCCTATTTTTTATTGATTTATATTTATTTTGGTTTTTTTGTAAAGGTTTATATTCTTTCAAATTAGAATTATACATGCATCGCATTTGAAGTCTGTTATATTTTTCCACTTGGGAACTAGACTAGATATAGAACTTCAAATATTTCATTAGCCAATAGGAGATTGTTCTAATTGGAGTCCAAAAATTGAAAGTACTATAACAATATATTTTTCCTCTAGGACCATTCATAACCAAAAAGAAAAAAAATTAAACATAGAAGTAGAAGAAAAAGCATCTAGAAGGAAATATGTTGAAATTCCCTTGTAGCCTGGATTTGGTCTATGTCTAGACTTGATCATAAACACATTGAAGGTACTCAACTAAAATAGCTTTGCATAGTCGAAGTATAAAAAAAATGAAATAAACAATAGTACAAAAGAATATATGAGCTCAAATCTCATTTCTTATTAGTCCATCAATTAGAAAACTCTGGGGCTCCCATACCAGGGATCATGGCCCTTCAGATCTCTAATACAAACTTGTATACAAGGTATAAAACAAAATGTATAGCCAATCCTTTGATTGATGTAGGGATTAATACCTGATCCTTTATATATTCAATCTTCCCAATAAAAAAAACAAGTGCATATATGAGCTTGTCCTTTAGCTCACCATCCTGATATTTTTTGTAGTCATTTGCAATCATTCCCTTTGCAATCACACTATAGCTTCTCTGTCTACTAGATCTTCTTCTTCAGATCATGTATCTAGCTTTGTTCTTGAAAATATGACCTTCCAACATTCATGTTTGAATTTCTTCTTGCAGGTTTGACCTTCCAACACTTAGATCTAAGTCTTGTAAACACTTAGAAAGAGCGAAAGAGAAAAAAGGGAAAATAGATCTATAAGAGATTGTTTAACGCTAAAAACCTGAGGTAGAATGTATCACAATGGAAGCTAACAAAATATATTTCTTGACAATCTATTATTTTTTAAAATAAAATTTAAATAAAAAATCATTTCCAAATAGAGGTAAAAAAATTCCAACATCTGACACCTGTCTAATAGCTGAATTTTCTACTTTTGTGTTCTTGGTAGAATCTACTTTAACTGCTTCAATTTATATCTCTAATCTTCCTTACATAACTTCTTCAGATACATGCATACTTGACTTTTTATAATTATTTTTAGGCCATAGATGGAAAACTTTTCAACCTTAGGATTAGACATATGAATATAAGCATATAAACCTACATTTTCCATAAGTTAGAAATAATATGCAATGGATCATATTCCAAGGACAAGTATTTTCCAAACCATATGAAATTAAATCACTTTCAATAATTTCCAAAGAAAATATATTTCTAAAAATAGATGATACAATTTCAAATGAAATTCCAATCATTGACTATTTGCTTTTAGACACAAAGTGATGATCATCAACATATAGCCTCTATCTCACTAATTCTAAATAAAAAAGTTGCAGGGTAACAAATTTTGGCAGATAATAGGGTTCACTTTCAAACCCATAGATTCTCATGCTAATGTAATTATCAAAAATATATGGGTCCTCTATATTGGTTTCCTTTGTTAACCTCCTTATATCCTCCCTGCAAATTTGAGATAGCCTCTCTATATCCTCCCTATGTATAATACTCCACTGCATTTGTCAACTTCCTTCACTCTTTCCTAAACATCTTTAATTATTGAGAATAGTCCTTTTCTGATGAAATATTCCAAAAAAAATGACTAGATGCATAAGATATGTAACATGTTCGAATAACTCAAAATATCACATATTACTTAGGTGCAAATGTATATTGTAAGCTAGATTACATGGGGAATTAATCCTAATTTCATTGAGATTTTTCATTATTTACCTTAAAAACATAAGGAAAAATTCATCCATAACCAAGTCATTTCAATATCCTAAAATAACACTCAGCAAATAGACCATCACCTTAAATTGTGGCTTGAGTGCCTTACTAGCCATTAGTAATTTAATTTTCACCATTTGACTAGGGTTTTCAACTAGATTTTGTAAAAATCTCAATTTTTCATCTTCATCCCAAGTTATAAATTCCTCGTTAAATTCTTTATCACTAATATTCTTCCATTTCACACGTAGCCTAAACATTTTCACCATAGTTTCCTCAAACACTTCTAAGAAACTACATCAATGTGTAGGATGAACAATATTTCAAGTTGACAAATCATAATGACTAACTAAAATAAGATTTATATCAAGGCCAAAATTACTACCCTGCAATGCAACACTGAGTAATCTAGTATTTAAAAGATAACTTTCTACACTATATGATTGGCCATTCATCTCTAATTGAGCTCTAAGGATATGCATGTCGATATTTAGTACATGGGCGTCATATATTTGCACTAGCATATTAATTAAAACCTCATTCTTGTGTTCACTAGCCATTCTAAATCCGTAAAATTTATGGGCTACTATTAAACTAATACAATAAGGCTTTCTAAAGATTATTAATTTCCTAGAGACTCGAATGGTAGCCTTCTAAATCCGTGTTTACCTTGAACTAGGGATTGAAAAATAATTCCTTTCATTGTACAAATCCAATAAGAAGCACAAAATGTAAGGAAATGAAAATTGATAACCTAATAACCTCAGTTATGGTAAATAATTACTGTTTAATTTTCACAACACACCATATTTACACCACGTTATGCATTTTGGTATTAAATTAATGTCATCATGTAACTCACTGGGTACAATTACAAGTCTGGTCCACTTTCTGTGTTTTATTACAATGATGTTCCTTCCAAATCCAATAGCCCAAACTTATTTAATCTGGTGGTCCGCATTCATATCAAGGTTCCCATTAGAAAAAGGTTTTAAAATTATTTTTCACTCCAATAAAATCCAACAATCACAATATCTTTCATTCAATGACCCAACAACGTATCATGCCCCAACTAGTATGACCACTAAAATAGACTTGCACCCCTGATGAAATCCAACAAACCTGGTTAATAGAGATCAATGGTCGTGATCGCCCATCAAACTCCAACCTGCTCGGTGGTAAATACATCCTAAAATAAAACTACCTTTTGCGCCCGATGAGATCCAAAGATCCAGGATTATTCCATATCAATGACCCTACTTATTCCACTTCGCTTGTCACGTGTGACTTCCACCTCATCACTAATGCCATTATGTATATTACTTATTTTATTTACTGATCCATAATATATACAAATATGTATGTATTTATGTATTTTTAATTCAATAGTTATACCCCACCTCGATGTTGGTCCTCGCTGATTTAATGGTTGTTACCGCCCATCAAAATCCATGACTCACAATGAATATTGCGAGGCACCCCCATGTTGAAAAATTTGTAGTAATAAAGGCTCAATTTGACGTTATCCTTAGTCAAATTGATTAAAATAAAATTTCACATCAGTAGGAAAAATTTGAGTAGTTTAACTAGTGTGACATGGATCTTGTCACTTAGTTACCTTAGTAAATTTGAGTTAGAGGGCTTGGAGTTCACTTATGTATGCATGATTGCTAAATTTTAGTAATCTAGTTCAGTTATTTTCAGTTGTACTCAGTTAAATAACCTCTAACTATTGATAGAGTCAGTTGAAGGGTATTTTTGCAGTGGGACAACAATCTAACTCAAATATCTGCTAGCTAATTGATTAATCAACCCAAAATAACTAGTGCATGCAAGGAATTTTAATTCCTCAGCTGAAGTGGAGATGAAAAGGCAGTGTAACGTTGGTTGTAGACTAAATTTGAGTGTACATATATTGCATGAAATCAATGATCAATCCATGGGAATTGTGTAATCAATTTGGAGGAATTCCTAAAGAATAGGGTCCAATTTCCTTAGTATTTTCATAGGGAAATAGGAGGCTAGGTGTGACGATATTTAGCTAAGTGTTGGAAAGAGTTTTTCATTGAGTAGAGAGAAAATATATTCATTTACAAGTTGAGATGATGCAGGAGCATTGAATCTCAAGATTAAATTCAAAGTGTCTATTTAGACCTTAAGGTCTAGACATCAGCCCAAGGAGGGGTCATTGTAAAATTTCATGAAAAAAGTTTTTATTTATTAGGTAATCATAGATAGAGAATATGATTGGTTTTTAGGTGTCAGTTAATGATGAATTATGTTAATATATCCCTGAATAAATGGGATGACTCGAGAGAGAAGTTGATGTCTGTAGTTAGTAGCTGAATGAGTCATAAGTTAGAGATAAGGGTAGTTTTATTAAAATAGGATTTGTTGCATTATTATAGGAACTAATTACAGGTTTGTAGGAGTGGTTGTGAGATATGGATAGTCTTAGATTTGTAGGAATAAAATAAAATAAAATAAACCTCGAGTGGCAGTAGAAAAAAAGGGGAGACCAACGAGAGAGAGGTCCCGAGTGGGCAGAATGAGGTGGCCAATTCAATCTATATCTGGCCAAAGGGGAGGAAAAAAATTTCAATTAAGGATATATGTACAAAATTATTGATTAATGGAATTCATTACTTTGTTTATTTTCTTTGTATGGCAATGTTCCAAATTTGAGTGTTGATGGTTGAGTAAGTGGATGTAAATATCTGTATTCATTAATTGTATAGTAGAAGTATTAATTAAACTGAGTGGGGACTCTGTGTTTCTTATGGAATAAGTTTTAATTATGTTGAATTAATCCTATGTGGGTTTGGAAAATTGTGGGATAAATATGTGCCATGAATAGGAATGGAGTGATTTATTGATTGTGGAAATCATTGAGGAAGATACCATTTGTAATTACGATGCCCAGCAACCGTTGGATGAGAAGCTATAGGATGATTGCTACACTTTTCTCAGTAATTTAATCCCTTCCTTTTGGATTTGGATACAAGTGTATGGATTCAATATTGTATGTATCTGTTGAAGCTGGATTCAGTTTGCTATACTTTAGGCAGTATTTAAAGATTCAGGTTTTTTTTAAAGGAATGGAGGATTTTATTGAGAGGAACCATGCTTGTGTTCATATAGATTGTGGAATGTGTTGAAGATGAGGTTTTAGGTACCACCTCACCTCCAAATGAAACCCATGTTCTAAATAAAATAGTTGAAAATACTTCCCAGGTTGAGACTGAGGCTTCACCTGCTGTTGGTGATCATATCTCCAACATTGTTAAAGACAAAAATTTCATTGCAATTGATAGTAATTATGTTGCAGAGGATGGATCAAGAAATTCACTCAAGTCAGAAAATTCGATTTCGAATGAAGGGTACTTCTAGAGTAGTGGAATATAAATAGGGCCGTGACATGGAATTGGGCATTGAAAATCATGTTGCAGAAAAATTTCAGAAGTCTCGGAGTAAGTCGCCTATAGTGGATAATATTTATTCTTTATATGATGTTACTGATAACAAGGTGGGTTCCACACAACAGGGTACTATATATAATGATCGTGGTAACAATGTTAAAAGTGGAAACTCTCTTAAAATTGAAAAATAGGTACCTAATGTTGACCTTAAAAATCGTTCTAACAATGCTCAAGATGTATATTTAGATGTCGTAACACCAATCAAGGGCTCTGAACAAGAATCCTAGAGCAGGATTGAACATACTGATGTGGTAGTTGTTGAAGATCATCCCAACAATACAAATACCCTTGAAACTATTTAATATGGTCATATTAATTCACTCACTGTCAATAGAGAAAAGAAAATTTCAGAGAGCATAAAGGCTTCAGGAAATGAATTGGATGAAATAAAACCAATAGATAGTTTGAAGAAAGAGTCCTTTGGAAATAATGACAATAATGATTTACTACCTGTGGAATATCACCATGATAATGTTGTAAGAACCATAGAGGAGCAATTTATGGAAAGAAAGAAACCATCATTGGCTGAAAATGTCGATTTTTTTGTTCCAACAAGTACCCATGTTTCTTCAGTTGTTGAATAATTCGTGCCTTCGAGAAAGGAGCCTGGAGAAATATTGGTGACAGAAACAGTTGAAACGGGGGGACTACATTTGCAAGTTGAAGAAGTGGCATTCAATTATCAATCTGATCATTTAGTGATAAAGGAAGAAGCAGAAACAATTGATGTGTAGAACCCATATTTTATGATAATGTAAAATAGGGAAATGGTGGAAGGAGTGGTCATCATTGAAGATATTTGGAGTATCGCAGGCCTAGAGCACTAGGCCTACATCATTTGGTATAAGAGAGGGAATGCTCTTTTGGAGATAAACAAAAGGTCTTTAGAGGATTTTTTGTGAATTAATGGATTTTATATGCATGATCTTAGAGCTTAAGAAGGAGAAGGAAAGCTACTTTGGGAGATTTAGTTACATGCAAGGGAAAGAGGTTAGATCAACCAAAGAAGGAAGCTGAGAAATTTTTTTTTAAAGTGGCCATAGAAATTTGGTAGTCACAAGATTTTGAAAACTTGGGAATGTTCTTTGTTTTAAATATCATTGATATGCAGGCAACAACAATTAGTGAGGCATCTCAACAAGAAAATCATAGCCTTAAGAGCAGTGATGAAGGAAGCCAGTAAGGTTTTCTGAGAGAAGGAAGAGTGTGGCCATAACCTAGTATTTCAGTTGTGATTGAAATGCAAGGCAACATTTGTGTTCTCCAGTGTAGATGAGTTCTAAATGTGAACCTAGAAGGAGGAGAGAGAAATGCTGAAGGAGGTTCCTGACAGAGGACCAGTGCTTTCCAAAAGACCAAGTACAACGGAGAGCTTGGTGAGGTAAGTTGTAGTTAGGATAAATTTTGCTACAAAGGCTTAGTGTAGCCAATAGTGAGTGTGAGAATATCATGAAGATGAAGAAGAATGTGACTATTGATGGTCATAGCAGAGGTTCAGGAAGCAGCCACAAAGTGAAGAAATAATATGCCAAAGAAAATGGCATATGGAGGTAGATGAATGATGAAGAATATGAGAGGGAGAAGGCTCAGATATTATTCCATCTTGAACTAATGATGGATTTTTTACGAATGAATAAGGATTCAGGAAGACCAGAGGTGTGGTTTTCTTATGAGAAGAAAGATAAGGTGGCATAAGCTATAGAAGAAGTAAGAGAAAATGATAAATGCTCGAATGAAGTTAGGAGGAATACTTGAAGACTGAAACTTCAAGTGATACCAAGAGATCTCATGGTTTTAAATCTGATATCTTATGTATGTTTTCAGGTGGAACATGTGGGCAAGGAAAATTTGTTGATATTTTCATAAAGGAGGAAGAAAACAGGAAGAATTCAAATTATGTTTTGAAAGAATATGGGAGAGCTAGGTCTCATATAAATTCCCATACACAGTTGGGGAAAAGTTTTGTTTTTCAGCATGCTGGAAGGGCTGAAAGCAGAGAATGTTTTTCTTATGATGATGGCCAAAAGCAAGAATAAGTGGAGAAGGATATCAAACAACCAAGTGAAGGGCTTGAGGAGGCTGAGAAGAAGACCATTGAATATTTTATGATTCATGTATAGGACTTGGAGCAATAGGAGGATTTGATGATTGAATCATCAAATGAGACCATTAGGTATTATGGTTTTAAATCTGACAAGTTATGTGTGATTTCAGGTATTGCAGAAGATAAACCATCCTATGGAACTGTCTCGAGTGAGGCTGAAAGTTGTCAAGCAAAGTATGATAATGAATATCTTTCACAAGAAGATCAAGTTGAGTTGTTGCAGTAGAAGGAGTTCATAAATTCCTTTCTTAGTAAAGGAAGTATATTTAATATAGACGAGATAGTTATGTCTTATGACGAGGAACTTTTTATTGGTAAGGAAAAATATAAATTGGTTTTCTTGAGTGGCCAAAGGAATACTGTTGGACAAACATCTAAAGTTGCAACAGAGATAGAGGATTATAATTTTATTCTAATGAATAATGAATAAGTAGTGTCACCAAGAAATTCAACTTATGACAAAGAAGAAGATAGTGAGGATTGTATAGAGTTTTTGGAAGAAATTCCAAGTGATATGGTAGATTTTTGGCATGAGCTAAGTCTTTTGGAAAATAGATTAGCAAACCAGAGAATGAATATTTTGATTGTACAATTGAAATTGGGCAAAGGTGAGGCAGACATGTCTCATGCTAAAAAGGAGTCAGTCTTAAAACTAAAGGAAGCTTAACTAAATACCAAGATTAGTCAAGGAGTTGAAGGACAACTCTGGAATGGTGTCAATGAAAAGGAAGAGAGTTATGTTGGAATTAATAAGCATCATAGAGATGAGTTGTTTGAAAGGAATCAGGTATAAATTAAATTTCTGAACCGTTTGATGGAAGCATCTGAGTCTAAGGAATGGATTGAAGGAAATGATAAAAGAATGCCTCAAGTTGTAGTTGAGACAGAGATATGTACTAGTTTACAAAAATATGTTATGTTTTCTAGTATACAGAGAAGTGTAAGTGAACAAGTTACTGCGGTCAAAGAATTGGAGAGAATTTTACTTTTTAAAACTAAATTTGAAGACAATGAGCAACAATTGGACATTGCAGAGGGATATATATTCAAGGATATTTAGGAAGTTTCGATGGCAGAATTAGAAATATCTACAACAATATTAAAAGAAATAGAAGAAGTTGAAGCAAGAAAAGCTGAAGAAGGTAATCAACAGTTTGAAGATGAATGGAAAAAGTGGAGTAATATGCAGTGGCAGAGTAATAAAAGAAATATTTGTTATCAGTAGAGGATTGAGTTGCAAGAGACCATAGATGAACTATGGGATTTGATGCAAGTACCTAAGAAAATCTACAGAAGAGCCAAGCAAGTAGTCCATTGTAAAGTTGAATGGAGAGTGAATAATGATGAAGGTAAAGATAGTGGAGCACTACAGCATAAGGTGTGGAAGCCTAGAAGGTTACAGCCAAAGAGAGATGAAGACAATGAAGCTTATGGACAACATCAAATAAAATGTTGGGATCGAGGAGTTGAAGGCTAAAGATGCATGATCAGGTGATCATGTATTCTTTCTACTTTGGGAGTCTGATGCAGGAGCATTGGCTCTCAAGATTAAATTCGAAGTGTCTAGTGAGACCTAAAGGTCTAAACATCAGCCCAAGGAGGACTCATTGTAAAATTTCATGTAAAAATTGTTTATTTCTTATCAAATCATAGATAGGGAATATGCTTAGTTGTTAGGTGTCAGTTAATTATGAATTATGTAAATATATCCCTGAATAAACGGGATGACTCGAGAGAGTAGTTTTTGTTTGTAGTTAGTAGTTGAATGAGTCATAAGTTAGAGATAAGGGTAGACTTATTAAAATAGGAGTTGTTTCATTTGTCTAGGAACTAATTACAGGTTTGTAGGAGTGGTTGTGAGAGTTGGAAAAAAAAAAAACATGAGTGGCAGTAGAAAAAAAGAAGGGGATATCAACAAGAGAGAGGTCCTGAGTGGACAGAATGAGGTGGCCAATTCAACCTAGATCTGGCCAAGGGAAAGTAGTGAAATTTCAATTAAGGATATATGTAAAGAATTATTGATTAATGTAATTAATTATCCTTTTTGTTGTCTTTTTATGGCAATGATCCAAATCTTAGAACTGTTGATGGCTGAGTAAGTGGATGTAAATCTCTGTATTCGTTAATTGTAGAGTAACAATATTAATTCAACCTAGTGGGGACTTTGTGTTTCTTATGGAATAATTTTAATTATGTTGAATTAATCTGTTGTGGGTTTGAAAAATTGTGGGATAAATACGTGCCAGGAATAGGAATGGAGCGATCTATTGATTGTGGAAATCATTGAGGAAGATACCATTTGCAATTATGGTTCCCAACAACCGTTGAATGCGAAGCTACAGGATGATCACTACACTTTTTTTAGTAATTTAATCCATGTCTTCTAGATTTGGCTACAAGTGTATGGATTCAATACTATCTATATCTGTTGAAGCTGGATTCAGTTTGTTGTACTTCAGGTAATATTTAAAGATTCGGGTTTTGTTTAAAGGAATGGAGGATTGTATTGAGAGGAACCATGCTTGTATTCATGTATATGGTGGAATGTGTTGAAGATGAAGTTTTAGGTGCCACCTCACCTGCTAATGAAACACATGTTCTAAGTACAACAATTGAAAATACTTCCCAAGTTGAAACTAAGGCTTCACCTGCTGTTGGTGATCATATCTCCAAGGTTGTTAAAGACAAAATGTTCATTGCAATTGATAGAAACTATGTTGTAGAGGACGAATCAGGAAATTCACTCAAGTTAGAAACTCTGATTTCGAATGATGTGAATGATACTTTTGGAGTAGTGGAATATAAATAGGTCCATGACATGAAACTGACCATTGAAAATCATGTTGTAGAAAACTTTTAGAAGAATGGGAGTAAATCACATGTAGTAGATAACATTTCTCCTTTACATGATGTTATAGATAACAAGGTGGGTTCCACACAATAGGGTACTATAGATAATGATCATGGTAATGATGTTGAAAGTGGAAACTCTCTCAAACTTGAAAAAGAGGTACGTAATGTTGACCTTAAACATCATTCGAACAATGCTCAAGATGCAGATTTAGATGTCACAACGCCAATCAAGGGCTCTAAACAAGAGGCCTAGAGCAAGACTGAACATACTAATGTGGTATTTGTTGAAGATCATCACAGCAATACACATATCGTTGAAACTATTAAGATGGTCTTAGTAATTCACTCACTGTTAATAGAGAAAAGAAAATTTCAGAGAGCATAGAGGCTTCTAGAAATGAATTGGATGAAATAAAACCAATAGACGGTTTGAAGAAAGAGTCCTATGGAAAATATGACAGTACTAAATTAGTACCTATGGAATACTGCCATGATAGTGTTGTAAGCACCACAAAGGAAAAAAAATTGGAAAGCAAGAAAGCATCAGTGGCTGAAAATGCTGATTCTATTGTTCCAACAAGTACCCATGTTTCTTCAGTTATTGAAGAATCTGTGCCTCCGGGAAACGAGCCTGGAGAAATATTGGTGACAAAAATAGATGAAACAGGGGAACTACATCCGCAAGTTGAAGAAGTGGAAGTGAATTCTCAATCTGATCATTTAGTGATAAAGGCAGAAGCAAAAACAATAGATGTGCAGAACCCTTATTTTATGAGAATGTAATACAGGGCAATGGTGGAAGGAATGATCATCATCGAAGGTATTTGGAGTATTGCGGGCCTAGAGCACTTTACCTGCATCATGAGCTCAGATTTGGAGTTATTAATTGTAATAGATTCTTTATTTAGTTGATTAATGTAAAGAGGCTTGAGGGGTTTTTCCCAGTTGGGTTCCCCTAGAAATCATTGTGTATTTGTGGTTTTTCTTATTGCATGTTTATGGTTGTTTTTCTAAATTGTTGATTTCATTCCAGATATTAGTAGAGTAGAATTTTGTCTCTTGATTTTAGTTTCAATTTATTTAACAGTTTCAATTCTATCAAATTTCTACATGGTATCAGAGCCATAAAATTCACTTTAGAACACATATTTTAAACTTGTCTCTCAAAGAATTTGGAGTTTGTAGCTTCTATATGGTAGATTTTCTTCAGGATCAGGAGGATTTCTTTCAATAGACAGATATTGGAGTATTCCTTAGAGGGTAGCTTGAATTTCATAGCCTAGAAGGCTCTAATGCAATAAATACTTGATGAAAATCATTTGTTAGAATATGTTAAAACCAATATTGCAAAACCTCCACAATCGTATTCACATGAATTAGCCCAATGGAAGAAGGAAGTTTCAAATACTTGGATAATTATTTTGGAAGGTGTGAGAGACCATGTGGTCTCAAATATCCATGGAAAATAGACATCATTTTATTTGTGGAGGGCTATTATTGAACTATTCGAAAATATAAGTGACTATAGAAAATTTCCTCGAAAAGAGAAACTTCGAAACATTAAGATGCAAAAGAATGATACTATTCCACAGTATCTCTCCAGATTTACACAAGTTCGGTGTGATCTTGGAGGGGTTGGTGTGAATGTTTTTGAAGGTGACTTGGTAAGCCTAACTCTTATATGTCATCCAAAATCCTAGCACAACTATTAGGACTCTATCAATGGAAGGGAAATATTACCAAATCAAGAAAGGTTGTGTTTTGATTTGGTTCAAGAAGAATTTAGGAGAAATAACCGAGATGAAACATTATCCAAAGATGAAGATGAAGATAATTTTTCATTTTTTGGAAGGGGTAAGAAGAGAAAATGGAATAATACCTAGAGAAAACCTGAGTCCAGCAAAAATAATGGAAATAATAAATACATGAGAAAGATCAAATGCTTCCACTACCACAAGTTCATGCACTATGCAACAAAATGTCCACACAAGAATTCTACCATTAAGCCTTCAGGAGGATCGTAAGGTGAAGGAATAGCTTCGCAATTTGAATTAGACTTAACCCTGATATCACACATGGCCAACACTATTATGGAGAGTGTGTGGTACCTTGATTTTAGTGCCTCGTTCCATATGACTGGGTGCAAGGATTTTTTCAGTAGCCTGGAGGAGAAGGATCTCCTGATGCATATCGAAATGGGTGATGATGGGAGGTACAGTGCTACAAGAGTCAATATTTTCACCTTTGAGAGGGATAAAGCCTCTACTCTTCACTTCAAAGATATTATGTTTGTACCTAGGTTGAGGAAGAACCTTATCTGTGTAGAAGTATTGGAGGATCATGGCTATGTTGTTATTTTCAATAAAGGGAGAGCCTTTTTCAAGCACATATATATTGGGAAAGTGAAGTATATTTAGGTTCAAGTGAAGAACCTATACAAACTTGAGGTGGGAGATTGCACTGCAATGAATAGTAAGGTGGAAAAAGAGTAGAGTTGAGATGTTGGAGAACTTTGGCACATGAGATTGGGTCATATACACCATGGTGCCTTAAAAATATTGCAAAAAATAACCACCTGTCTCCCGAAAGGCTTCGTTGACCAGTAGGATGTCTATAAGGGTTTCACAATGGGGAAATATGTCAAATCCAAATTCCATGACTCAGAGACTAGAGCAGATACAATCCTGGAGTGAGTCCACTCTAATGTTTATGGACCATTTTCTAACTAATATGTTATTTTTATTGATAATTTCTCTAGAAAATGTTGGACCTTATTGATGCGGAAGAAGGCTAATTTTTTCTCAAAAATTGTTGAGTTCAAGTCATTAGTTAAGGAGAAGAATGGGAAGAAGTGGAAGGCTCTCAGGAGGGATAATGGATGCGAATTTTTTTTCACATGCCTTCAAATATTTCTATGCAAAAGAAGGTATTTGAAGGGAATTGACAATACCCCATAACCCATAAGAAAATGGGGTAGTTGAAAGGAATAATAGAAGCATAGTGGGAACACCAAGGGCCATGTTGCATGACCAAGGGCTACAGTTACATCTACGGGCAGAAGCATGCAACACCACAGTCTACTTGTAGAATCGAAGTCATCATAGGATACTTTGTATGATCACATCGGAAGAAGATTTCTTTGGGAGAAATATTGATGTGTCTCATTCCATAATTTTTGAAGCTTAAATTTATTTTCATGTCTCCAAGGATTCGAGGAAGAAACTTGATCCTATAGCAAAGTTTGAATATTTTTTAGGATACATCGAAACTCCACACAATTATCGGGTGTACTTTCCCTCATTGAGGATGACATTTGTTAGGATATATTTCAAGTTCAATGCGTAAAAGGCTATGAGATTCTCTCTATAATAGGATCTAAGTATCCCTGATCCAATCATGGGTCGAGTACTACTCTAACCATCATGTACGGTATCAAGATATTTTAAATTGACTATGGCTTATACAGGTTTAAATGAGCATGTTAGTCCATTGATTATAATGAATAAACACATAAACATAAGTAAATGAACTTAACATATCTAGAAGCACATGCACGTAAGTAAGAGAGAGACAACGAATTGGTAATGGTGTTCACCCCTCCATCTCTCTAGGCTACATCTCCAGATCTGCTTCAATTGGAATACAGATCTTCTATATTCCTTCTTCAAAGTAAGCTTTCTTACATTCAAGCTCTATGGTCATGCATTAGCCAATAAGTATCAATTTCAATGGTTAAGTATTCTATCGTTTCTTCTCCACCTTTCTCATGGCTCACATAAGGAATATATATAGTTTTCCCTCACCCACTCTCCAACAAAGAGCCTTAATTACAAGACCCACAAATGTAGGGCCTAATTACAAGGAAGGAAAAACAAGATCCTTGAAAGTAGGATCTCCAACAATCTCAGGCTCATAATTGGGAAAATTCTCAAAACCACCTAACGACTCTTCAACCATGCCCTTCATTCTCTCAACCTACAATTGAGAAAAATAGAGAATTGGTGTGAGGTGGTTTCTCACATAAAAACTAATTTCCCTAGTTACATTAAATGAATAATATGTGAGACAAATTCTCTCACAAATAGTAATCATCTATATTAATAGTTCATAGGTTTAATAAGGGCTCATAAAATGCATAACTAAATGCATGAGCATAATTTCACCAACTTCAAATCAACCTGGCGCAAAGCTCTTTCATGTGCGAAGATCCTTTCGGATCACACCTCCCCACAAAGAAACTTTTTGTCTCCAAAAGTATCAGCTTCAATATATCATCAACTACATGCAAATTTCTTTGAAAGGCACATTCCTACATGACTCCTTCACCTGAAGTACTTCAGAATCGGAACGCAATGCCAACACCTACAGCTGGGGCAACACAAATGCATGAAAAGGAACATCCTTGAAGACTCCTTCACCCAAGGTACTTCGAAATCAGGATGCAAAGCTAACATCTGCCTAAAGTTGCAACACAAATGTCTGAAAAGGCACATCCCTTCAAGATTCCTTCACCTCGGTCCTTCAGAATCGGAATGCTGCAACTGTTGTAATGCAAATTCCTGAAAGGTCACATCCCTTGAAGACTCCTTCACCCAACTTACTTCAAAATCAGGATGCAAATACTACATCTGTCCTAAGCTACAACTTGTAGCTGATCATACCTGTTTATGTCTTTTGAAACACTTGCCAAGAGTTCATTGGTCAAGTTTACTTGCCAAAATGTCTTAGTAAAATCACCTCATTTAACTTGATTACAAAGAAGACAAAAATGCTTAATGCATAAAAATACACCTCTCACTCTCCCCCACATAAGAGTGGATAACACAAGCCTTTACAATGCTTCATAATCAACTTTACATCATGAATTCCATGGTGGAAACTATAGCATTTTTACATGGCATTCAAAAATTTACATGCCAAATTTTCGATGCCCAAAATATGATGGAAACTATGGCCCTTTTACATGGCAATTACAAGAAATTTAAATGTGGCAAACATGTACAAAAAGGGAAAAAAAAATTCAACCCCTTTTTAATTTGTGTACATAAAAAAAGAGCACTAATGGTGGGAAAAATAAAAATTCCACCCTTTGACATATTATGTGCAAAATAACATGTGCACATGGAAGGTGAAAATAATTTAACTTCCCCATTATAGAACCAGTGCATCATAAAAGTGCTCCCTTCAATTTCTAGGCATAGGGAAAATAATTGGCATATATGTAAAATAAAGGATATTATCACTGGACATGCCCCAGCTATCAAGATGATGAACCATCACTACTCAATCCATGGTAAGTGCACCAGTCTTATCAGTGCAGAGTACATCCATAGATCCCATATTTTGTATTGCAACTAGTATTTTCACAATGCACTTGTCTCTCACCATTGCAAAATTCAGAGATCTGGAAATTATTTAGCATCTCAAGAAGAAATTAAAGCCCATTCTCGGCAATATTTCTTTCAGTATGGCAAAAGGCCCATATTATGGAATCCATGACAAGCTTCAATTGTTGACTTGATAATGCAAACAAAGAATGGAAATAAGTCACAATCAGATGGAGTATTAAGAAGAATTTCAATCGTTGCTCCGGATAATGCTCAAAAATTTTAGTAATCATCTCAAACGTGAAAGAAAAAAAATAAAAATACATGGTAAACCCTCCATCATAACACCTCTACTGACAACACATTAAAACTAGCAGCATCAAGACCCACCATCAGAATACACATTTCCTTTTTCGCAAATAGACGCTGAAAAATCTTGGTGAACATGAGCCCCATATTTCAAAGCTGGAGAGCAAACTAGATGTTTTGTAAAATCACAAAACATGCTAATTGAAGAGTGCATTTTTGCAAAGGCTTGATATGATGCATAAAATTTCTCTTTTTCAATTCTGTCCCAATTAATTTCTTTCATAGGAGGAGAAACACGCCCTTCATCTCCCATTCGAAATCTTGCAAAAAATCACCAACGACCCAACAAAGAGTCTTTGTGGAAGAAAGGGCTCAGGCCCGTGGTTTTGGGTCGACACATTTCTCCACAATTGCCTAGCAGAACAAATGGATTAACACACCAGCAGATCTGATCACTTTATGCACCAACATCAGATTTCTCACCAAACCAGCAAAAAAATGACTATTTCCATCTACATCCTCATGTTTTAGAAAGAAATGCACAGGTGAAGATTGTGCGACAAATTTTTTGGAATCGTTCCACGATCTTATCACCCGAGTGTCGATTTTTTGGCATCGAATGTGGCGTGCCCAGTTTAGGTGTGATCCACAACATGTTGAAATTGACTCTCCACTGGCAGATGATCCAGGTTGCAAATGCCAACTCTCCATCTGTACCATTCTCAATGGAAATGTTAGATCCTGAAGATCGGGTGTCTGCATCATCTCTCCACAATTTTGAGGCAAGTCGGATCATATTCCACCACCAGAACTCGAAGATCGATGGGAACTGATCCGGGATGCCCTCCATTATAGGATTGCTAACCGAAATTTTGTTGGTCGGGTTCACACTTGGATAAATTTATTTCTTCGTGAATTCTGGAGAACCCTGTGAGCATTCGAAAGTAGGACCTGATGCCATGACCTCTTTGGGATCCAAGATGATGGGGGATGTAGATAAATTTTAGCAGGATTCGGGCTCCAGACCGAGATCTGTAGTATTCGACCATGATGGGTCGGTGAGATCGGATGACCTTCTACGGCTTGAAATCTAGGGCAATTCGAGCTAAATTGAGGAATCAGAGTTCTCAAGATTCGAATTGGAGATCTCTGCCACAGATAGGGTCAAATAATGGATAGATCCAACAGGCTAGTAGGCAGGCTGCACACAATTATGTTGACACACAATGCCAACTAATACGTGAATGAAATGAATGAACAAACAAATGGTATAGTGTTAGCACTCTTCAGCACCACTAGCATCAACATCGGCATAGTCCATCCTTCCACTCACCATTAATTGATCGCAAGCAGATGTTAGTCACCATGGAGACTCTTTAATGAAAAAATGAATCTCCATATAGGTGGTAAATTTCTATATCATCATTGGCAGACATGAATTTCAGAATTCCCATCTCTGATACCATTAGTATGCCGGTCAAAATAAAATATCTGCATGTTTCCAGTTCTCCATGAATTTGCATGACCTTAGAATGTGAACAATGTGGCCCCTTCTGATTCCCTCATGTAGCTGCAACATGAGAGCTTTGTTCATAACTTCAAATACAACATCTATACCCATTCCATAATGGTTATTATCGCACACGAGAACAACATGAAAAATCCAAACAACAGAGATTTTGAGATCCTCGAAGAGTTTTCCCTGATTGGCATATCCATCTCCATAGAGCATGAAGGTAACTACTTCTGCCTTGGAATAATTTTGCGCAAAGGCCAAGCCGTAGCCAAGGGGAACCTGGGTGCGCACTATTCCGTGCCCTCCATAGAATCCATTCTCCTTCTTGTAGAAATCCATGGATCCTCTTTAGCTCAATCAACTTATTAATGATCGCTAGAGCCTTCGCTTCGATTAGGCTTCCTGTGGCTCTTGTGAGCCACATATTTGAAGTGATATTTAATCTGCTCTGCTATCTTCCACTGCTGCTGCGCCTCCAAAAAAATTTCGCTCCTACTGGACTTCATTAATGCTAGGAACAACATGCACAACAAGGTGCAATGATACTTCATGTAACAATAAATTTTCCATCCCGAGGTCGTTTTACGTTATTAAAGTGCCGGTGGATTCCTCTTATCAAGATATTCATAATGGTGTCATTATTTTTTGATTCCAAGTCGAACAAATTTTGAGCATTTTCCATCAAAAGAGGGATACCTACCCCCATAAAACTCGAAATTTTGTAAAAGAGCATAGATATAACTTGCATAAACATCATGACCTTCTTACCAAATAGACACCAATCACTTTCTTCTTGTAAGCGTGTTGTTTGAATGGTGGATGGAGCCTCCTTCTTCACAGGCTCTTTTACAAGTTGCATGCTTGATTTGTGGAATTCGGGCGTGCAACTTCCAACACTTCTTCTCCCAATGGTCACTGATCTTGTAGAAACTACAAAAATTATGTCGTTTCCCATTCAACTATGTCTTCATGATAGGAGGATTTAGAAGGTTCTCATTCTTCTTGGTCTCACTTCTCGTGGACACATATGTCTTCTTAACCCACACTTTCTGTGGGTGATGCTTAACTACATCATGATTAGAATATATATGGAAGCAATCATTTATCTTATATGTAAAAGAAGAATTTGAATGACTGTTATAGCTTCCCAACTTGTCCTTGAACTGATGGGGACTAGGTGGCTTGAATCCCTTCTTGGAATCAGGTGATGAAGAGACGACTTTTTCTTCAGCTACCTTCGAGAATCCTCCTTTCTATTTATGTCCATAACCCAAGCCTGCAAATGGTTTTCTTTGTACAACCTCCAATGGCTGGGTGACTCCTTGGTCATTTATGCCAAGTCCACCTCATATGTACCCCATCTTTGTGAGGATATTCATGCCACCATTAGTTTCATATTGAGAGAGAACAAAACATGAAGTAACACCATATACCTCGGTTTGATATGCAACATACATCGTCTCAAACTTCTGCAACTTAGCCAATAACTCCTCTTTGGATCGTAGCATCTCTTGAGGGTCCTACTTATCCCTTTTAGCTACCTGTAATAGTCTTCACAATTCTGCATTGCCAGCTTGAATGCTATCATTTATCTCTTGCAACTCTTGCATTCTTTCAACGTGCTTCGCTCCTCTACACATCCTACAAAGCAGTCACTTGCTCTGATACCACTTGATCTAATCACGGGTCGAGTACTACTATAAGCATCGTGTATGGAATTAAGATCTTTTAATGGCTTATACAGGTTTAAATGAGCATGTTAGTCCATTGATTATAACTCATAAACACATAAACATAAGTAAATTAACTTAACATATCTAGAAGCACATGCACGTAAGTAAGAGAGAGACAACCAATTGGTAACGGAGTTCACCCCTCCATCTCTCTGGGTTACATCTCCGAATCTGCTTCAATTGGAATGAAGATATTATATATTCCTTCTTCAAAGTAAGCTTTCTTACATTCAAGCTCTATGGTCGAGTATTATCCAAGAACTATGACTCTCAATGGCTAATTATTCTCTCATTTCTTCTCCTCCTTTCTCATGGATCACATAAGGAATATATATGGTTTTCCCTCACCCACTCTCCAACAAAGAGAATTAATTACAAGACCCACAAATGTAGGGCCTAATTACAAGGAAGGAAAAACAAGATCCTTGAAAGTAGGATCTCCAACAATCTCAGGCTCATAATTGGGAAAAGTCTCAAAACCACCTAAAGACTCTTCAACCTGCCCTTTATTCTCTCAACCTAAAATTGAGAAAAATAGAGAATTGGTTTGAGGTGGTTTCTCACATAAAAACCAATTTCCCTAATTACATTAAATGAATAATACGTGAGACAAGTTATCTCACAAATATTAATCATTTATATCAATAATGAATGGGTTTAATAAGGGCTGATAAAATTCATAATTAAATGCATGAGCATAATTTCAACCACTTAAACACTTTTTCACCAACTTCAAATCAACCTGGCACAAAACTTTTTCACGTGCAAAGATCCTTTCAGATCAATCCCAGAGGAGCAAGAGCTTCTAGATCCAAAGCAAGAGCCTAAGGATGATCTTCAGGAGGTTTTGGAGTAGGCACATGGATAGGAGCAGACACGAGGTATAATGGAGGTATTCACTCAACCAAAATATTCCAGATAGGGGAGAAAGAGAACTAGAGAAGTTGATAGATTGGTGCAGGGTGTAAGTGAGAATTTCGGAGCCCCCACGTCATAGTGTGGTAGGCAGAGGTCACGTGATAAGTACATTGGTTACATGGCTCTCATGACCAATCTCATTGAGACAAATCCTTCCTCATTTGAGTAATTATATTCTCAATCAATTTGGGTTGATACCATGCTCGATGAATATGAATCCATCATGAAGAACAGTGTATGGGAGGTGGTGTCGAGAACATTAGAGAAATAAATGGATGGTTTGAGATGTATCTACAAATTGAAGCAAACATATAATGGGGAAATTGAGAATCACAAGGTGAGACTTGTGGCCAAAGGATTTTCTTAGATAGAGGGAGTGGAATATGAGGAAACATTTGCACTAGTTGCAAGATATCCCTCAATCATATCCATTCTAGCATTTATTGCACATATGGGGTGTAAAATCCACCAAATGGATGTGAATACTACCTTTCTCAATGGTGTTGTTGAGGAGAAAATTTACGTAGAGCATCCGGAAGGTTTTGAGACATAAGATCGAGAGTTGCATATGTGCAAAATAAAGAGATAATTGTATGGTCTCAAACAAGTGCCCCAAGCATGGTACACTTGGATTCACAATTATATCACTAGATTGGGCTTCACCAAAAGTGAAGCAGATGCGAACCCCTATGACATTTTTGTAGATGGTAAGTTTCTTATTATTGTTTTTTATGCAGATGACTTAATATTAATATGTGATGAGTAGTTTATTCAATCTTGAAAAGAGGATCTTGCAAGGGAATTCGATATGAAATACATGAGCCTCATGAATTACTTCCTCGGGTTGGAATTATGCCAGGGCAATGGTGATTTTTTTGTGTCTCAAGGAAATTATGCTACTGAGATACTTCATATATTTCATATGGAGAATTGTAATCCCATGGACACACCTCTATCTACAAAATAGAGGAAAGAGAATGCTATTTTTGGTGAAGAGGTTGATGTTACCATTTACACGCAACTTGTGGTTTCATTGATGTATCTTCTGAACACGCAACCCAACATGTGCTATCTAGACAACCAACATATCCAAGCTATGGTGAGTCCTACCAAATTATATTGGAAGGCAACAAATCATGTGTTACGGTACCTCAGAGGAACTACCCAGTATGGATTATGCTACAGAAGGATATAGGGAGTGATCTGCAAGGCTTCACCAATGTAGATTGGGAAGGCATTCCATCCAATGGGAAAATTACATTATATTTTATCTTTAAATCTGGGTTTACAGTTATGTCCTAGTACAGTAGGAAGCATAGGTCTGTGGAGCTCACCTTAGTAGAGTTTGAATACATGGTTGCAAGTCAAGCAACATGTGAATCAAATTGGATGATGAAAATACTTATGGGACTATTCATTCAAGAGATGGATTTGATAGTGATATATTGTGATAATGAAAGTTTCATTAAGCTCTTCGAGAATTTAATATTTCATGATGGCTCCAAGAACATTGATATCTGGTATCATCATTTTCTGGACTATGTGAAAAGGAGAATTATGTTTCTACAATACATTCCAATTGAGGAGCAAGATGTTGACATATTGGAAAAGGCATTGTCAGGAAGTTAATTGGAATTCCATAGGTGTAGGATAGGGGTGGTGGAAAATCCCTTTATTTCTAAGATTGAATGTTGAAAAAAAAGTAGCAAGAAAGGCTCAATTTGACTTTAGCCTTTGTCAAATTGACTAAAATCATATTTCCACATTAGCAAGATAACTTGGAGGCAGTTAAATAGTGTGATATGGATCTTGTCACTCATCTAGCTCAGTAAATTCAAGTTAGAGGGCTTAGAGTTATATTATGCATGTGTGATTACTAAATTTTAGTATTATAGTTCAATTATTTTCATTTGTACTCAGTTAACTTGTAACCACCCTCCTCCCACATTTACTCAAGCTAATAGGTCCATTGGAGTAAACATGTGACAAGAGGCTATTATGATGTGATTCAACCTCCTAGGTCACCTTAAGTAAGTGGAACCGACATAAAACAACGAATCTCACCTTCCACACATACTATAGAACCTTCAAAAATCAACCAACCATTCCAGGTGTCCAACCCCTAAGAAAACTAATCATTTCAATGAATTGGACCCTCAATCACTCCCATGAAAAGCCCTCCAAGAAACTAAGGATTTTGAGTTGCTCCCATAGCAAGCCATGCCATCAACTATGGATTTTTCTCACCAATTATGAGCCAATGACCTCGAATTCTTAGCCACTTTTTAGGACTAGGTCTTAGGCCACTACCCAGAACTTCATGAAACCCCCAAAAATTATAAATAACTTTGAAACAAGGTTAATAATGAAAAAATTGGCACACGTACATGATCTGACCCCTATTACCCATGACAAGCATTTCATTAAACATGTCACAAATAAGTAATCTACAAATCATAATAAAAAACCTGATCATAGGGGTTTCATACTTATTTGAGATTCGTAAAGACACATTTATGCTTATTGCAATATATTAAATATCATCTATTATGTCATATATTCATTGTTCATTCATTTTTTAATGAAAACATGATGAGGGACATACATAAATTTTTCCATAAAACATACTCATAACCATCATATAATCAACAAAAATAACCAAGATATAACAACCATAAAACCACATATGAACAAGTATATTTACCCGTCAAATACAAGAGGGAAAGATCTATTATTAACATGTGTAAAATGCAACCAAGTCCAGAACTTCCATTTACCACCCGACCATAGGCTAGGCTGAACCAAATATTTCTTTCAGCTATTCACCCCCATGCCATATTCCAAGCATGAATGTGGGATCTCATGAAACAAATCAAACAAAAAAAAAAACCAAGGTTCCAAAAGCCAAACTACCTCAGCCCTCAACCAATGATTCCATCTCACAGTTGGACATCACTAACCATCACCAGATCAATCTCTACCCAATTTTTCCAGGGCTTCATACTGTTTGTTCCAACCAAGGATTCCAGGACTAGTAACTCAACCCACATTTTCCATCAGACTACTAGATTGTTTTTTGAGCCATGGCTTCTAAGACTAGTAACTCAACCCACCAAGGGCTTCCAAAGAATTTGTGCAGCCAAGGCTTCTAGGATTAGTAACTCAAACCAAGTTATTATAGGGCTTCTAGATCATTTACCCAACCAAGGCTTCTAGGAACTAATAACTCAACCCACAGCCAAAGGAACATCAGTACCAACCAGAAAATAAAAGCAAACCCACAATACCATGGCTATCTAGGAAATGGAAAGGATAAGAAAAACCACTGAAAATCCAGCAAATCGTCCATGCCAATGACATATCGTAACCAAGAAATCACATGCATATGACATGCATGCCAAAACTAGCAAGAAAATCATACATGCAACTCAGTACTTGCAAGCAAAAACCGTTGTAGCTGATGATCCAAATGTTCCATGATCCCAATATCCTCTTGCACTTTACTTCTCTTACTTTTCCTTCTTTCTCCAAATCCTAAGTATGCCACACTCCCCCAAGCATTCTCTAAGAAAAATCAAGTTTCCAAGATTATGAGAGAGAGAGAATAAAAGAGAGATCCAAAATTGGACTGATCAAAATCCATGAAATGATCCTCAGATGCCTTTTTATTCATGAGGCCTATGTTTTATTCAATTTTCCATTATTTTTCTTCATTTTCCTCCTCACATGAAACCTGTAGCCTTTCACCTTCCTTTTCTCCTATTTTTCCTTATTTTCATAAATAAAATTCCAATAAATTCCACTTTTCTTTTCCAAACCTTTGCCATTTTCTTTGCCAATTTCCAAATGTTTACCATTTCATTTGCTAGTTTCCATAGCCATTAATTAATCATAAGTGATCTTCGTCACTATGTTTTTTCCCAACATTTAGCTCGGAATATGTTTCCCATGCTCAAGGTATTATTTTACCTTTATTAAATTTATTACATAAATTTTTAACCTGGGTTGTTACAGAACCCTCCCGCTTGGGGGAACACCGTCCTCAGTTTTCAATGAAACCTACAATAAACAATACTACTAAAAGAAAAAAATACTTCCCATGGACCTTTATAACTTATCTCATTGTATTATTTACAATGATCAACCTGTTGAGAAGAAAACAAACATGAGAAACATAACAACATGAAAACCATAATGACATGACACCCATACTGCTAATTGGAGCTTTATAACACATCTCATGGCATTATTTACATCCATATACATATATAAATATATACATAAACCAAAAAACACACGAAAACATATACTAAAAAAATTCACTCAACCAATGAATAAAAAATGATACATAACCTGCATCTGATCCGTCATCTCCCATGTAGCTTAATCGAGCCCAAAGTGCTTCTATTACACTTTAACGTGTTCAATTTATTGGTTATGGAGCATGAGCATATTTCTATGCAAAATGCGTTGAGGTTCTGTCTATAATTCTTCTTCTGGCTCCACCTGCAGTACATACCATTCAATCACATGATCAACATCATTAACATACTTATTAAGTAATGACACATGGAAAACATCATGGAATTTCATTGTTGGAGGAAATGCAATTTGATAGGCTACTGGTCCAATCCTTTGAAGGATCTCAAAAGGTCTGCAATATTGAAGTGTTATCTTGGCACATGATTTAATCCTCAATGAGCTCTTCTTGGGCTTAATGCACAGGTACACATGTTCCCCAACCTGAAAATCCTTAAACTTCATTTTCTGATTTGCATAAATTTCTTTTTTTTTTCATGTGCTACCTTCATATTTTTATTTATTACGTGCATTTCCCATTCCATCTATGCCAATATGTCTTGTCCATTCAATACCTTGTTATCTAGATCACTCCAACATATAGGATTATTACAATTGCACCCATACAATGTCTCAAACAAACACATCCTCAGTGAATCTTGATACCCATTGTTGTAATAAAACTCAACTAAATAAAGGTACTCCTCCGATCTCTTTTGTTGATGCATCACATACATTCTCAACATGTACTCTAATATCTTGTTGACCCTCTCTATCTGTCCATATGTATGCCGATGATAAGTTGTGTTGAAGGAAAAATTTGTACCCAAAGCTTCAAATAACTCTTTCCAAAACCTAGAAGTGAACTTGGAATCCATTTCTGACACAATATTCCTTGGTACCCCATGAAACCTCACCGCATCTCTAATGAATACATGTGCCACATCACTAGCTAAAAACGTACACTTCATGGAAGGAAGTACGCTACCTTTTCCAGCCTGTCAACCAAAACCATAATAGAATCATGTTGTCTATATGTCCTCGGAAAACCTATGATGAAGTCCATGGAAATGACCTCCCATTTCCACTATGGAGTCGATATAACCTGAAGTAATCCACCTGGATGCTTACACTCTGATTTTATCTATTGATAGTCCAAACATCTAGCCACAAACTCTACCACTTCCCTCTTCATATTTTCCCAATAATAAAACTTATTCACTATTTTCAACGTCTTCTGATACCCATGGTGATATGAATACAGTTTCACATGAAACTCTCACAAGATAATCTTCTTGAGCTCATTGTTTTCCAACACATATATCCCATCCCTAAATCTGATCAAATCCTCTGATGTAAGATGATATTCCACATCCTGATCACATGTACCCTAATGTAACCTATTCCTAAGCTCTATGTACCTACCATCTTGTTTTCCTTCCTATAATATCTGATCATGTAATTTTTTCCCATAAGAACTCATAGTTTCTATAGGATTTACCTGTATCTCATTTCTAAGAGAATTTGCAACCATGTTCTCTTTACCTTTAATGCACCTGATCTCAACGTCAAACTGATTGATCATGTTCAACCATCTATCTTGTCTGGAATTTAGATTTATTTGGTCAAATAGATATCTCAATCCACTATGATCACTCATCAGTGTGAACCTCCTACCAAGAAGATAGATCCTCTGCATTTTCAATGCATGAATGATCGCTTCCAACTCGAGATCATGTGTTCGACAATTCTAATCATGATATTTCAATTTATGTGACTCATAGCATACCACATATCCTTCATGCATAATGACTCCACCAAGCCCTCTCTTCAAAGGATATGTACATACCACAAACTATTTGTCTAGATCTGCAATCTTTAGAATTGGAGCATTTATCAATAACTGCGTCAACAACTCAAAACTTGTTACACATTCCTTTCTCCATTAAAATTTATTATCTTTCCTTTGCAACGATGTAATAGCATAATACATTTATGAGAATTTCCTTATGAACCTCCTATAATAACCTACTAACCCCATAAAATACCTTACCTCATCGACATTCCTAGGAGATACCCACTCCATGATAGCTCTTATCTTCTCTGGATCCATTGCTCTTCCTTCCTTGGAAACCACATGTCCCAAGTAATGTACCCATGTCTAAAATAAACTACACTTAATGAGCTTAGTATACAACTGATTTCATCTAAAAAATCTCAATACCATTGCTACATATTCTACATAATCTTCTTCATTTTTATAATATACTAATATAATACAATAACAAAATTATCCAAAAAGGGATGCAATTCATTATTCATCAAGCACATAAAAGTATCTAGAGAATTAGTCAAATCCAAAGGAACTACAACAAACTCATAATTACCATACATGGTCCTAAAATTTGTCTTCTAAATATCCTCTTCTTTGATCGTACCTAGTGGTAAATTGATCTTAGATCAATATTCGAGAAAAATAATTCTCCCTTCAATTGATTAAACAAGTCATCAATCCTAGGCAATGGATACATGCTATTAATGGTCACCTTGTTCAATTTCCTATAATCAATGCATAACCTGAGAGTACCATCCTTCTTCTTTACAACTAATACCGGTGCACCCCAAGGCAATACACTTGGCCTATCCTTTGTCAAGCATTTCCTTCACCTTCATCTTCAATTCCACTAACTACGGTGTGCTCATCCTGTATGGTGCCTTTGATATTGGTGTTACCCCTCGTACCAACTCAATAGAATAGTCTACTTCCCTATGAGTTGACAACTTTGAAATATTTTTTGGAAACACATCCTAAAACTTTTGTAAGATAGGGTACCTGCTTAATATCTCTGCATCCTAATCCTCCTTACCTTTATCACTATAAATATGCATTGCAAATGACACACACCCTTTTCTGTGACCGTGTGTTGCCTGCATAGCTCTCACTATTATGACTGACATTGATTTCTTATTACCCTGTAATATTCTTTGTTCTCCATTTCCATCCAAACACTCGATAGCCTTATCATAGCATACTACCTTAGTCCTATTAAGATACAACCAATTGATACTGATAAGCATACTATACGATCCCAACAGAAGTGCATTTAAATTTGTTGATGTAGGCATAAAATTCAACTAAAATGCACAAGCTCTTACCCAATGATGAAATCTCTTCTTTGTACCTCTAGCCAACTCCACTAAACAATATTCTGCATGCGCTTATTTATTTAAACCACACTTTTCCAGCATGTGAGGATTAACATAACTATAATTAGATCTAGGTTCAATCAAAATACAAACAATTTGATCACAAAACTTATTGTCGGTCTCGATAATAGATGTCTAATGATCAGACTCTCTTTTATCTAGAGCTACATAAATTCGATGAATACTCTTTCTAACATACCCCATTTTTTATGCCTCCTGAGCACTATATATCTGCGATATTCCACCATGATTCTGTGGACAATCTCTCCAGTGATGATTCTTGCCACAAGTCCAACACTATAAAGGCTTCCAACTTGCACTCTTCTTCTTCTCCCCAGACTAAAATTATTGTCCTGTATCATATTTAGTGAACTTATTATTTGGTGCTACATTCTGTTTGTTACCTGGGTCCTAAGGTCTTTCTCGTTTCTTGTCCCATTCTCCTTTTTTCTTCGCATTACCTTTCCAATCCGTCTTAGTCTCAGATCTATGCTTTGATTTCTCATAACAATTCTTTAGCTTCTGGATGACCTCCTCCAATTATCTAGGCCTATCAAACTCAATCTTGTCTTTGAATGGCATCGAAAACTCACTCAAGAACCGTTGAATCCTGGCCTTCTCCTCCTTGAGATAAGGAACATACTTGAATAAATCCAAAAAACTACTAGTTTACTCCTCATTGGTCATAGATCCCATCTTCATCTCATAGAATTCATTTTCCTTGTCATCATAGTATCTCTTTGATACGTACTTGTTCCTAAATAATCTCTCAAACTCACTCCAACTTAATTCTTCTTCATGAATACCTCTAAAATTATTTACATATTCCCACCAAATATAGTCCTTACCTTTAATACTGAACGTAGTTATTCTAACCTTCATGTTCCTTGAGTAATCATGCAATATAAAGAACATTTATATCCCAAGTGTGTTAGTGTGTTTGGTGCATGCAAGTATGAAATCACACCAACTTAAGGGGTGTGGTTTACCCTCTTAAGTTATTGGTCACAGGAAGAAAAAGAATTGGAGTCAAGAAAGTTAGTGGAAAAAACTAGAATCATAAACATACTAGATCAAGAAATAGCATGCATATATAAACTAAAACTAAAACAAATAAAACAAAAGCTCTGAATAGATTCAAACAACTACAATAATCCAAACGGTGGCTCTTCGCCCCCTCTTATTGACTGCTGCTAGGAAATGAGGATGAAACTTTAACCCTATTGCCAAAGGGCCCTTAGAACATGGTTTCTAAGACCCGATGTAAGGATTTTTTAACTTCCAAGCTTCCTTCGGTGCAAGGTCTCCCTCTCTCTACTGTGGTGGACTGAACTTGTTGGATGGCCAACAGTTGAGTCCCCTCTATCTTCAGCTCTGGATCACACACTGCTGGTGTTTCTTGGGAAATTCTGGCCAGCATAACAATGTGCTCTCAAGTTCTTCATCTCTTGGTGGCCTTATATAGGAGAATTCAAAACCTCCTTCCCTCTCTTGGTACTTTGTGGATGGTGACCCAAGAGAGGGGAATGATTCCTTTGTGTGCCATAAATATTCCATTGTGTGCTCCCTTGATGTCTAAGGAGGCTTTAGTGGTTGTCCTTAAGTGGCTTCAAGTACGAAATCACTATCCTGGAGTGTGCTTTTTGTGGTCCTAGAAAGTGACTTCTTCCATTCCCAAGATTGTGCACATTTCGGGTCAAAAGGTGTGCAAAGGCGCTCTTCACGAAGGATTGTGCACGCACAATAATTTATGACTTGCTCAAATTTGATTTTTCCTCATACCTTAAAGATTTTTAAATATTTTCCATATTCTCTAATGTCTTTCAGCCCTATAAATCCTTCTGCCTGACATTAAATAATGTCGTCTTTTGCTTGTACGATTTTCCAGTGTTAATACCAAGAAACCATGCTTTTGCATCCCATGAATTCTTCATTTCTCCATCAAATTTATGCAACTTTGATTTCTTGAAACCATATGGGAAATATCCCATTTCACTCCTCCTATAACGATGATAATGATGATTACCATGATACCTGTATGAAATAGAACTAGAATAATTCCCATGTCCACTTCCTCATTTATCAGGCATATCCAATCTACCATCTCTGATCGTGTCATCCCTATCCAACTTGTTCCCACCATGAGATCTACTCCCATATGCCCCATTAGTCCTATCCTCTTACCCATGGTTGATCCAAAGTGGTCCCTGTTCTGTAAGTCTGACAAGCTGTGAAGGATAATTGCATTGAATTCTGCTTGTTTCTCCTGTGCCCTAGCAAGTCTCTCTTGTGATTGAATGATCCTTCCATTTTTTTCCTCACAACTCCTTATATCTACCTTCAAGCTTCTGAAAGTGTTTGCTATGTGAGGGGAGTACTCATCACCATGCTTGTCATCTAACCTATAGGGGGAATCTCGTGAAATTTAGTCTACCATTCTGTCGGTCATCTTTTTTCTTCTCTTTTTGCAAGTATATCATGTAAAATAAACCAAAACATAATCATAACTAACATACCCCTGTGTAGTTCAGCTGAGGATATCTCATCTGCAAGATCAACCAAATTAGTGCACTACAACAAACATAATCATATCAGCATATAATCATCATTTCAACCGTTAGCCATTCATCCATGCATGAGCATACCAACCACATAGCATGACCTCATGCACGACAAGTATCACCATGTCAATGTATGCATAGCAGCATATACACACCAACATACATGACTAATGCACAACTGACAGTACTCATGATGACCACATCAACCAACAAAACTAGCAAATTTCACATGGTGACACCACTGCAACTATGACCACGACATGCATATGCAACAAGCACATATACTGCAAGCATAAGGAGAACCTATGTAAGAGACGTGTATACACGAAAAGCATACTTCCAATCTAGTCCAAGGGATGAACCATGCTCTAATACCACTCTGAACCACCCTCCTCTGACACGTTTACCTAATCTAATCAGTCCACTAGTGTAAACATGTGATGAGAGGCTACTATGATGTGATTCAACCTCCAAGGTCGCCTTAAGGAAGTGGAACCAAGATAACACATCCAATATCACCTTTCGCACATACTACAAAACCTTTTGGAGTCAACCAACCCTTCCAGGTGGCCAACCCTCGAGACAACTCATAATTTCAATGACCTGGACACTCAGCTTCTCCCATGACAAGCCCTACAAGCAACTAAGGCCTTCTAGTCTCTCCCACAGCAGGCAATGCTAGCAACTGTGGAATTTTCTCAATAGTTTTGAGCAAGAAACCCCATAATCTAAGCCACTTTTTTAGGGCTAGGTCTCATGCCACTGCTCGAAACCTCCTAAAACCTCCAGAAATGATAAATAACATTGAAACAAGGTTACTAGTGAAAAAATTGGTACAAGTACTTGATCTAAATGCTACTATCCATGCCAATAATTTCGTCAAACATGTCACAAATAAGTAATCTACATGTCATAATAACATATCTGAGCATAGGAGTATCATACTTATCTAAGATTTTTAAAGAAGCATCGATGCCTTATCCAAATAGTTGCAATAGCATATATTAATTTATATATTCATTGTTCATTCATTTGTTAATGAAAACATGATGAGATCCATACATCAAGTATGTCATAAAACATACGCATAACCAACATATAGCCAACATAAATAACTAGGATATAAAATCCATAAAACCACATATTAACAAGTAAATTTTCCCATAAAATACTAGGGGGAAAGAGCTCTTATTAACGTGTAAAATTCAACTAGGTCTGGAACTTACATGTACCACCTAACCAAAGACTAGGATGAACCAAATATTTCTTTCATCTAGTCACTCATGTGCCATATTTCAAGCATGAATGTGGGGTCTCATGAAACAAATCAAACAAGACCAAACCAAATATTCTAGAGGCCAAACCACCTCAACCCTGAACCAGTGATTCCACCTCACGATCAAACAACACTAACCATCACCATATTGATCTCTACCCAAGTTGTCTATGGCTCCAAAGTATTTTTTCCAACTAGGGATTCCAGGACTAGTAACTCAACCCATAGTTGTTGTCAAGATTCCAGAGTATTTGTCCAACCATGGATTCTAGGACTAGTAACTCAACTCACCAAGTGCTTCCAGAGCATTTTTCTAACCAAGGCCTCTAGGACTAGTAACTCAACCCAAGCTCTTACAGGACTTCCTGAGCATTTTTCCAACCAAGGCTTCTAGGAACTAATAACTCAACCCATAGCCAAAGGAACATAAGCACCAACCAGAAAACAAAACTAAACCCACAACACCATGGCTATCCAATAAATGGAAAATCTATGCAAAGCCATTGTCAATCCAGGAAATCCTCCATGTCAATGACAAATTATAACCAAGAAATCACATGCATATGTCATGCATGCCAAAACTAGCAAGAAAATCATACATGAAACTCTGTACCTGCAAGAAAAAACCTTTGTAGTTGTTAGTCTCGATGTCCTCTTTCACTTTCCGTCTCTTCATTTTCCTTTTTTCTCCAAATACCAAGTATACCACACTCCTCCAAGATTTCTCCATGAAAAATCTAAGTGTCCAAGAGTATGAGAGAAAGAGAGAGATTATAAAATAAATCTCCAAAACATAACTTATCAAAATCCATGAACTGATCCTCATAATCCTTTTTACTAATGCGTCATCTATTTTCTTCAATTTTCCTTTATTCTCCTTCATTCTCCTCCTCACATCCAACTTGTGACCTTTCACCTTACTTTTCTCCCATTTTCCCTTCATAAATAAAATGCCAATAAATGTCACTTTGAATTTCTAAACCTTTGTTATTACCTTTACAAATTTCCATAGCCATTAATTAATCATAAGTGATCCCCTTCACTATGGTTTTCCCCAACATTTAGCTTGGAATACATGTCCCATGAGCAAGGACTTATTTTACCCTTATTAATTTTATTACATGAATTTTTAACCAAGGTTGTTATATAACAGACCTCTAACTATTGATAGAGTTAGTTGAAGGTCAATTGTGTAGTGGGACAACATTCTAACTTAGATATATTTCAGTTAAATGATCAATCAACCCAAAATAGGTAGTGCATGCAAGGAATTTGAATTCCTCAGTTGAATTGGAGATGACAAGGTAGTGTAACATGAGTTGTATACTATTTTTGAGTGTATAAGTGTTTCATGCAATCAATGATCAACCCTTGGTAATTGGAAAATAAATTTGGAGGAAAGTCCCAAGGAATAGGGGCCAAGCCCTTAGGATTTGCGAAAGGAAATAGGAGGCTAGGTGATTTGATATTTGGCTAAGTGTTAGCCAGAGTTGTTCATTGAGCAAAGAGAAAAATTATTCTTTTTCATATTGAGCTTAGAGCTGGAGCTAGCAATTGTAATATATTCTCTATTCATGTGATTAATGCAAAGAGGTTTGAGGGGTTTTTTCCAGTTGGGTTCCCTAGAAATCATTGTGTATTTGTGGTTTTTCTTATTTCATGTCTATGCACGTTTTTCTCAAATTTTAAATTGATTCCGCATATTAGTAGAGTAGAATTGTGTCTCTTAATTTTAGATTAAATTTCTTGATTAGTTGCAATTCTATCAAATTTATATGCCCCACCCCTATGACATCAACATGGAGGGAAAAGGGCGGTGACACTTCGAGTTCCACAACAATGTTTCACTAACTCAATCTAACAGAAAAGGTTTTACTGGAAAACATCCATGGTTGTCATACAATGCAGGGGGATACCTCCATAACATCATCAGGGGGTTGAAATCGCAGTTCTGATCCCTCCTTGAAACTCTTCTCTTTGATTGAAATTCCACCATAAATTATCATCAATTTGATATTTTGAGCCAACAAAAATTAGATAAATGGATCTTCCTACCCATAATACTCACCCTTCTAAATTTTTTATTCTATGCGATCTTAGCACCTCTGTTACCAAAATTTTCCTGTTGTTTCGATTACGCAAATTTGCACCCCAACTCTTCATCTTTTGCAACTAAATCCTTTTATCTCCAATTTTTTTTATCTGATGCATAGCAAATCCACTTGAACAATATTACGTTAAATCAAGCAGTTTGAATCCATTGAGACACCCAACTTTCCACCTTAGTTCTCAAAACGAGGTATTGGAATCTCTACAAAGTGGTTTTGGTGCAGTTCCTGTGGAACCTAATATGAAATAAGATGATCTCATGTCAAAATAGTGGTAGGGACCAACCCACACATCAAGGCACTTCACACAATTGATTCCCCTCCCTATTTTGCACATGATATACTTTGTCCACTTTTGATTTAGAAAGTTGGCCATGTGGAAAGCCTTTCATGTAAGATGCATTTTATTTTAACTGTGAGGGAGGAACCGTGAGTTTGGACTTCCTACCACCCCCCCCTCCCCCCTCCCCCATATATGTAAGGGACCTTGAAACCATATAGCCATCAATCTATGCCATGAAACCTTCATCGTTGATCCTTTTCTTCAAAGAATTAGCATAGACAACATTATCTATTGCAAATTAATCATGACAATCATGATAGCCAGTGTTAGAGCCTCTACAACAACCAGTCACATTATTCCTTTTTTTATATTTTAAAATTATTTTCCAATGTCTTAACAATACCAAAATTAAATTTCTCCCCACCAAGAGAGTTATGTATCATCAATGCTAGCTTAGCCAATGGAAAATTAGAAATAATATTATCAAAAATTAGAAATATATCTTTTAATTTATGAGAAAATGAAATTAATCAGTATTTTATGAAAACTTTGTTTAAATTACAAAAAAAATGCAAACTAATGCATGATCAAGGGTCTTTGACCATGAGGTGAAAGTTATAGCCCCCAGTGGAGGCAGGGACTAATAATTATATGTAGTATAATAACAAAAATAAATTTCTGATAATTTGAAAGAATTTGTCCACCACGGTCAGATAGGAAATATCTACAAGTTCGACATCATATAGATTGAAATTACCTTTTTAACAACTGAATTTATAGAAAATGCTATGGAGGATTGTTGAACATATATTCAATTTTCATTTAATTAATATTATCTTCAAAAATAAAAATAGACTTTTGCATTAATATAAAATTATATATATATATTGTAATTCAAAATTTTATTCATTCTTCCAAAAAGAGGTACATCAGTAGAAAAGCACATGTAGTCTCACCCCTACCAAATTCGTTGACTACCATTATCAACATATGATAGTGAAATAGAAAAATAGTAAGAGACATAGTCAACAACTTAAGAGGCCATAGGCACTAGTAAAGAGACATAAAAAATAGAACACATGTATCCATGCTAATCCTCAGAAGTGAGGGAGATTGGGTTGTCTAGATCTGTTCCAGGAGGTGGCAGAGGACAAAAGGAACATTAGACGTGCTCCTAAAAATGGGCCATCCAAGCCTCCAACTTCTCAATTTTTTTAGATAACAAGTTCTAGCCTTGCCAGACCACCACTACACGCTACACTGGAAGTAATTAATTTTGTTTAGAGTGACAATTAATTTAGCATGATCCTTTTTCCTTACACGCTCTGAGGTCTCCAGGCGTTCAAGAAATAACTGGATCAATTCTCAACACCTCTCAACGCAACATCCCTGTCGATTTCCACGACCACTATGATGCACCGACACCCAACACCCTAAAACGCCATGATGAGTTGAAACCCCATGCTGCTGACCTAGAAGGGTGTGGATTTCTTGACCCATGGTAGTGCCCCCATGCCAACCACCCTAAACTGCAAAACCTGCATGCCCTAAATGTCGTGACTGCGCACCACCTCTGCCACCCATTTTTTCATGACCTGAATGACCACCAGACCAACCACCCTACTGCGAGTCATCAATGCTAGACGCTAGCTCTAGCCGAGATAGAGACACGCCACCACCTGAGCTGCCTGAATTGGGATTTTCCTGAGCAGAGGAGTGCTCTAAGCATGGAATTAGATGCATGGTTTGCTTCCCAACTCCCCTGGAATGGTTATAAGACCACCCACTTGAAACCTCTCGAGCTGCCCACACGAAAAATACCACCACCCGCACTGTCATGACCACCACCCACCAGCGTGTAATGAACACTAAAAATAGTAAACTAACACCCACCACAAGCCAAACACCTTCCCACTTCCTATGATGGCCTCTCGTGAGCCTCACTATCCATAACCCAATATACTCACTCCATTGTCTCCACCTAGCCTTATAGAAGCCTGTGAAAGGGACATATAAGTAAAAAATTACACACCCACCCCAGAAGAGACTTAAGACCACCCATCCCAGATTGAAACAATGCATAATTAAAGAAAAACAACAAGAGTTTATCGAAGAGCCCATAAGCTAGATATACCAGGATTTTATGACTTAGCAAGATCCAAGACTTCATGAGGATGGGGGAGCCTACTCCTTGAGCCTTATCACAACAAGAAAAATATGTCCCCCCATGGGGTTTGAAGCTAGGTGGAGGGGATAACATCCCATTATGTGAATGACTCCATCGTCCCACAAGGACACCCTTGTATTACTTTAGAAAATAAAAATTACGTTCTTGATGTATTATGCTATTGTTAATGGCTTCTCACTAGGGAAACTAGACTAGTAATACAACATAAGTTATTTTTATAGGTGGATGTCATGTCTACTTCTCCAAAGCATAGTTACATTAGAAAGTGGGGCAATTTTCCTTGATAGCTTACCTCTACTATAATTTAAATAAACTTAGGATGAACAATGATAGACATAACCAAAGACAACATAAGTAACAAGAAAATACATCTAGTCATGCATGAAAAAATTTAATTGGTGGTTGAATCCACTTGGATGGCCTTTGGGTGTCCATCTTCCATCTTGATCTCTCTAAACACAATGTTAACCAGATGCTCGACTAGGATGTTGAGTTTTTGGTCATGCTTGTTCATTTTCTTTTGAATGTCCTCAACCTCGACCCAAACCTTTTGTTGGATTACACCTTTTTCGTGCATGTCCTTTCCCATAAACATCTTGATTTTCTAATTAATTTCAATTGCACGGAGGTATTTATTCTATTGGTTATGATTGTAGCCAATGTCTAACACCCAATTCCTAATTTTGGTTAGCATCTCCAAATCCGACAAATTCTCATGCTTTAGCTTTTCCTTGTCCCAAGTTGCATCCAATTCTCTCTCGATAGCTAGTGCAATACAAAATTGGTACCTACTTGTGACTTTATCGACCGTTGTCTATGCATGAGAAACTAGGACTAGTGAAATGCACCGCTAGCCATATCCCCCCAACACTTCGTCTGGAAACATAATTGTTTTGAACACAACATCCCCAAGTCATTATGAGAAATAAGGGTGTCAACCAATCAATAAGATAGACTAAAATAGAATGAATACCTCTCTAGACTGTTGGGAGTGGACAAAGTTGATTTGCCTCACATACTTGTCTCTAGGTGTCCTTGCAACTATTATAGAATCTAGATCAAGCTCAGATAGGACAAATGAGGAATAACCTAGGACAGATGGGGGAGAACTTACGATACTTTGGATACTAAACCAGCACCAAGATGAAGCATAAAACAATAATCTGACAACGAAGGTCATTTCTGAAAACCAAAGACTCACACTTCAGTTTGCTAGAAAGAATACTATTCTAGTAAAAATAGTGATGGTGGTACTCTGCTTTATCTAGGTTGTCATCCCACATGATGGCACTACCAAAAATATTGATTACTAGGTTACTTGTTACTATCAACAGTCATACGACCTCTACTACAAACCAAATACAACACAAATCTCCCAAATTCAATGACACCTTAAATCCCTTACCATAATCACCTTCTCCTTCTAGTTGAAAGTGGCTTTGGCCATCTATCCCCTCTTGCATCAACCTATGGCTCAAGGAGAATTCATGGAGAATTATCACTAGATATGGAGAAATTTAAAATTATTTTATCACATATATATATATCTATATATATATATATATATATATATAATAAAAATAAATAAATAAATTCTATTCAAGTTATCTTTAATAGTTTATTTATTTTGATAGTTTATTGTTGAAAATAAAATAAAATTTAACTTTTTTTTATCAATTTAAAATGATTTAATTAAAATAAAATTTGTTGAACATATCAAAATATATAAAAATAATAATAATTTTATTTAAAAAATATTTTTTAATAAAATTAGTAAGTAAATAAATATTTATATATTTAAATTTAATTTTTTTATCAATTTAAAATAATTTAGTTAAAATAAATTTCATTGAACCTATCAAAATATATAAAATAATAATAAGTTTATTTAAAAAATATTTTTTAATAAAATTAGTAAGTGAATAAATATTTATATATCTATTTAAAAAACAAAAGTTTATCTAAATTTATTTAACATATTAAGTTCCACATATTATTTTTAATGGCCAACTTTGGATTGCATTATACATCATTGATATTTAATAAGGTGTTAATGATCAATGGTCTTGCTTTCTATATCAAAAAAAAATTAATATTTAATTAACTAAGATAAGTGTATTACGCAGACATAAATATGGATAATAAATTCTAAAAATAATATTCTCCGTTATGATAGATTTTGATTTTTAAAATAAAAATAAAAATATTATTGTTGCGGGGTGTTTTCGGCACTGCAATTTAAAATGCTGATGAGCAACGTTATAGAGGCACCCCTTTCCAATAAAAAGGAAAACCAAATTCCTGGGAAAAGATTCCGCACTTCAATTTAAAATAGTGGTAATAAATTATTATCCATTTCAGAATATTGAATATTTAACCTTGTCACTTTTTTTCAGAAGAAAAAAACAACAGTTTTTTGTTAGATAAAAAGATGTTACATAAACATCTAGATAGTATATGGTTCAGAATAAAAACTTTATGTATTAAAATAAAACGAATCACTTCAAAAATGTAAACCCAAAACGATGTGAGTACATACATTTGCACAATAATGACTGAAATAAGTCAATATAAATCAGGTCAAAGGCCCATCAAACCCATAAAGGATAAAATACAAAGCTTCTCCCTAGGATAGACAAACCAAACAACTATTCCAAATAAGAGGTAGATAAAAAGATGTTACATAAACATCCATATAACATATATGGTTGAGAATAAAAATTTTATGGATTAAAATAAAGAGAATCACTTCAAAATGTAAACTCAAACAATGTGTACATCCGTACAATAATGACTGAAATAAGCTAATATAAACTAGGTCGAAGGTCCATCAAACCCATAAAGATCGAATATAAAGCCTTACAATAGACAAAACCATGTAAGTTACATGGCCTACCAACCACTCCAAAAAAGAGGAAAAAGGCACAAAGCCAGAAACCCAGTTGAAAACATCTGCTAGTCCCAAAACAGTGACAGAAAACGAGCCATAGCACCGACCCAGACCCATGAACAACATTCACAAAAGGTAACCCAACAAATCAGATCCACAGTAAAGAGGGGCTGCAGTGGCTAGCCACCAAATAAACCCAGAAAGCCACATCCATGATCAACAACAAGGAAACTAAAAAGAAACAGGTTCACTGTCCATCACTACAAGAAGCTAAGTAACTGAGATTACGCCGCAGAAAGAATGAGCCGCCAAGAATGTAGATGGGGCCACAGTGGAGAGGCGGCCACTGAACCCTCGCTAAAAAAACCCAAAAAAACACCAATGCAGAAAAAACCTAATAAAACACCAATGCAGAAAGAGAATATCCAAGAAGAAGTCAGACCAAAGACCGCCCCTGCAAGAAACAACCTGCCGCCATCGATGGCATGCCGCCAACAAGGATGGGCGCAGAGGATGTTGAAGGGGCCGTAGCAGCGAGGCGGCCGCCGGACCCCTCGCGTAGGAAACCGGCCCAAAAAACCACTTGGGTTTTGGATTCGTCACAGTGCTCAAAGCCAATCCGTTGATTGATGTGAAACGACCACCATTAAATTCAATTCAGATAATCTCATAATATTTAATGAGAATTTCATAATCTTAATCCTCAACCAATCAAAATTTAATGGCATTGTCTATCGATGTCACAAATTTTCCAGATAGCAGAATATGGTAAAATAAATATTCAGTAATATCACTAAATCTTGCTTTCCATTATTTTTCAAACTAATTTTTGAGGTTTTTTTTAAAGATGGGCTAAATTTGGATTCACTGATCGGTCTATCTAAAATCTTTATATATAAATTCCCTTATCAGACATTGGCACATGAGCATTGGAGGAAGATGTCTCTTACAATGGATGGGCAGACCCAAGAGCTTAGTAGTGCTATTCAGAAGCTCATGTCCAATGGAATTAACAACCTGAAGGTGCAGGACAGATATATCCTCCCTCCCCATGAACGGCCAGATACGTGTGACGTCTCTTACTCTGAGAGCATCCCTGTGATTGACCTAAAAGACCTGGACAGCCCTAATAGAACGACACTAGTCCATGAAATCCGACGTGCATGTGAAGAGGATGGTTTCTTCCAAGTACACACCTCAATCCCTACCCAACAATTCTCCCTCCTCTCATAATTGTTTTATACTATATGGTTGATTTTTTATCATCATACTTGCAAACTATTCAGTCTATAGACTTCTGTTGGCACGCTGGTATTAATATAATGACTGTGTTAAGTTTCATATTTTAGTGACTATCTTATATTTTTTTGTTGATATCAGATAGTGAACCATGGTTGATTTTTTATCATCATACTTGCAGACTATTCAGTCTATAGATTTCTGTTGGCATGCTGGTATTAATATACTGACTGTGTTAAGTTTCATATTTGAGTGACTATCTTATATTTTTTTGTTGATATCAGATAGTGAACCATGGCGTTCCAGAGAACGTCATGAAAAGAATGATGGGTATAGCCAAAGAGTTCTTCGAAATGCCTGTGGAAGACCGAGCATGCCTCTACTCAGAGGACGTAAAGCAGCCAGTTTGGGTTTTTACAAGCTTGAATCTTAGCAAAGACAAGGTTCTGAACTGGGTGGACTATCTCACGCAGCCTTGTCATCCTCTAGAAGAAGTCATCGGCTCCTGGCCTCAAAAACCTGCAGCCTACATGTTATCACCAAAAATTTATCTAAGACATAGAGCACTAGGAATTATTCATCTTAACCCACCATGTAAAAGTTTGACTTGAGATTTTGTTACAGAGATATTGCAGGCAAGTATGCTCGTGAGTTGAGAGCACTGATATTAAGGCTGATGGCTGCAATTTCAGAAGCACTAGGGATAGATTCTGATTACTTGAATAAAATTATTGGCAATCATACCCAAGTGATGTATATAAATTACTATCCTTCATGCCCAAACCCAGATCTCACTCTTGGTCTACCAAATCATTCAGATATCACTGCCCTCACTGTGTTAATGCAAAGTGATGTGAGTGGCCTGCAAGTATTCAGAAATGGAAAATGGGTTGCCGTAGAACTCATAGAAAACGCGTTTGTGGTCAATTTGGGAGATCAGCTGTAGGTTAGAAAGAATGAGGAGATCTATGTAGTTATTTTTCTCTGTATGCAAGAATTTAGTAGTATTTATTCAATTTTATTAGTATCAGATTTGAATGTATTAGGTTGTAAGCAATGGGAGATTTCGGAGCATGGAGCATCGAGCAGTAACAAATATGCAGAGTGCATGCATATCAATTCCCACTTTCTATTCGCCCTCACACGATGCTTTTATTGCTCCTGCAACGAGCATGGTGAATGAACAGCAGCCAGCTTTGTATCGAGGATATAAGATGAAAGAGTATATGGCAACTTTCTAGAACCATGAATTAAAGGGAAAGAGTTTGCTGGATCGTTTCAAGATGTAATGATTTCTATGGGAGTTTTCTAACAATTTCAATAATAGTTTGCGTTTGCAGTTGGCATATTCGCCCCCACCATGATAATGTGCATTCATCCCATCGATGTGATGTGGAAATTTGAAATAAATATAGAAATGACATGGCGGATTATCTGCTTTTTAGTGTCTTTCTGATATTTATATATGTGTTTCATTTTTATTAAATTTGATATAGGGGTTCGTTGAAATTAGAAATTAAATGGTGAAGTTTACTTTACGTGTTAAATTTAATTATGTTTTTAAAATATAATTTAAACGTATGAGTTGTTTAATGAGACGGAGGAATTGTCTGGACCGTCAAAATTGGCTAGAATTCAGGTCAAACAATTTTAAGAAATCCTATAGTAATAGTGTTTGAATCATGATTTTGATGGTGGAACTGGATTCAGCACCATCAAAAACCTCTAGAACATCTAAAATATTAAAGTTTGAGAGTTATAACGTGGATTTACAAAAATTCCTGCCAGATTTTCTTAAAATCTGACCAAAATTTCCATGATTTTCAGGGCGAACAAACACTCTAGTTGGACTACGGTAATTTTTTTATCATTTTATGAAAAAATTTATCAACCAAATTTAAAAATAATTGATATATGTTTTTTAATTATTATATGTGACAAAGATATTTCTTAAAATAATTATTATTTAAATTTAAAAATAATTAATATATGCTATTTATGCTTATGGGGTGTAGAATAAATATTGATAGGGTGTTCTTTTAAGGTACTTCATGGTGAAAAAATCATTTGTTTGAAATCTAAAAGACAAAAATCCAGCCATGCTAAGTGTTGGTGTGGGAGAGTGCCATCCCCTAGTGATTTGATTTTGACAATTTAGGTACCCTGAGTAGGGGCTACTCAAACCACACTTTAGAAGTTCCAATCATTTTAGGCCTCACATTACCTTAAATATTTGTCAAAATTATAAGCATAATTTTTATTTATACATTTAAAATGCACAAAATTATAATTTCATCTAAAATTATTATAGAAAAAAAAAGCCAATTAATGTATACTATTTATGTATTTTATTTTGCTATATCCCTAATGGGGTGAATAGAGGGAAACCTGTCATGCCCCCACACAAATTGTGACTCGATTTCCATTTATGAGCAGGGTGCAACACCAACCAACCATTTCATTTTACCACTACTACGATTCTCGGAGTACACCTAACCTCAACACTTAAAATTATTTTTTTAGTGTTCACTTCTTCTTTAAAATGTAGCGTAAACAATCTTACTTCAATTACGTAGTGGAAATAACATGTAAACACAATATGCAAAAATTTACTCAAATCGTAAAGGGAGGGGCAACTCCCGATTAAGTCTCACCAACGCTTATAAAATCTTCAACAAATATTTTACAATTTCAACATTTACAAAATAAAATAGTGCAACAATCTGCCACAATTAACGAGTTGTGTAGCCTTCCGTTTAGGCCTACCCGAGTCCGTTCGCACTGTGCAGTCTTCTGTGAGTCTACCTAGTCTTGCCCTAAACATTTTTTGTAGTTGACCTGTGCACTATCCGCAGTTGTGACCTGTTCTGCAGTCGCACTGCCTACGTGCAGTGTCTGCATTGTTCAATTGTTTGCAGTTCTATTCTATCCACAATTGTTCCAAAATCGTTCCTTTCATGTTGCACTATAAACCCTAAATTATGTTTAACAAACACACCGTTTATACTCCACCTGTTCTGCCCTGCTAGGTGGGCACTTGAACCAGCCACACTACCTGTTGCATGGGACCAACCAGCACCCTACCTCCTGCAAGCCCTGAACGACTCTGCCCAAGTTCTGAGCATCCACACTGAACTCCCCTTGACTTGTCCGCCCAATTTCTGAGCATCCGCACTGAACTCCCCTTGACTTGTCCTCCCTCTCTGTGATATATGAACTCGTTCCGTGATATTCGGTGATGCCTTTGAACAACTCACACTATGTTCTATTTATGTGCATCGTTGCCCATGAAATTTTACCAAGGGTTGTGTTGTTTCATGTTTTCCCATGGGTCAACCTAATCGACCTGCCCGTAAACCAACACACGCCCTTTCATCCTTACATAAGACAACTCGTCACACTTAACCCACTTGTCGTTCCAATTGGTCGCTCCACCTGACCCACTCATCCGTTCGCTACTTGGTCACTAGACTTGTCTGTCCGGGTGCTCCATTGACCCATCACACTCGTGTTGCATATGCATTTCGTTGCATTGGGTGGTCGCCCGCTTGTTACGGTGCACCCGTTGCCTTTAACTGAACTCACCCAACCCAAGTCACATTTAACTGAACACTCCTATCTGAGTCACCTTTAAGCGAACGCATCTGCTACTACGTCTGCACACCCATTGCACATCATGGGTGTGCCCGTACTTGTCACTTCGGTTTTTCAACTCTCTCATCTGCAAGTGGTCGTCATGGGCGCTCATCCAACTCATAAAAAGGTTGCTTCCCTTGAAAACAACATATTAGTAACCTCCATTTCTAAGATCAAATGTTGCAAAGTGTCACCGACTCCAACATCAAATGTCCATGATTCCCAACTCTTCACCTCCACATATGGGTAAGACTCCTCAATCCACGGTCATAAGCCACATCTCATCACAATATAATGTAGCAACTTTCATCGTGCTAATCCACCATTTTTCATCATCATGTGAACTCTTTTTGATGTACTCAAACTCAACTGTACCATGCATCCATGCATTTTCGACCCCTATGACTCGAACTAGCTGGGTGATCAGTCCAACTGTCACAATCAACACATGAGAATAAACATCTTCATGCATTCATCGGTTGTTTCCTTTAGCTCTATATCAAAATTCTAAATCGATCAAGATTTCTTCTCATATCCATAAAATGCTAAGGGAGCCATATCCAGGTTCATGAAGAAGTCTCCATTCCATCTACGATATGATGTCCATCAATGTTATCTTCCATGGATTTCCATGGTCATAAACGAACAACCACATCCATCCACACATCAGTTCTGCTGCAAGGCCTCTTCCCCAAAGGCCCCTTTGTCATGGTAGTGTAGTCATCTCCTCCTCATCAAGGCACTACACCCACGTATATCCAAAGGTCTAGCACATGGAAAGGGCTAGGAAGTTTCCTCCCTGAATCTCATCCACCCATGTGTCAAATTGATGTTGCGTTCTCAAGTAGTCCTGCACAACAACAACCTCTTCCTTCATACCTCCTGCTATACGCAATTTGTCACCGTCCCTGCAATCCCCGTCTCGCACATTGGAGGGCTCATTCCATGACCTGTGAGCAGTGACATGGCTTGAAATCACTTTCATGACATCCCTCTAAACAAGAGATTTCATTGCCCTGAAGACATCTCCTTGTGGAAAACCCTAAAAATGGCCCTTTTTGCATTGGCGCAGGCAAACAGTTCAGTACCCGCACCAATGGGGAAAATCCTTCAAAGAGGTCGCGCCAATTGGCGCTCTGTCCCAAAGTCGCACTTGCACCAGCCAATTTAAGGAGTGTTTTTTTAAAATAAATTGCGGAAGTTTCATCCTAAAAAATTCATGGACTGATATCTATCTTGAGTCGGCGCTTTGGCTCCGGATTTTCCGTAGAGGAAGTCGTTTGCCACCTCTCATGGAAGCTTCCTTGAGGATAGGGCCAATCCCATGATTATAGGGATCCCAACTCCCCTTCCTCCATCTATAAAAGCTTTCCCATCTCCATTGCAAGCTAGTCTTCAAGTTCCCAAATTCCCAAGAGCCTTGTGCTGCAAGAGCCCCCATAATTCCCTTAAGGCCAAATTCAAGCAAGGAGACTATTGTCAAGATCCAAAGAGAGAGGTTTGTCCCATCCTTGACAGGCTTTCGAGAAGTGTTCTGCTGGCGACCCGCCAAAGGATAATTCAGCGTCAGAACTATGGTTGTATTCTTCCTTTGATTGATTAATAATAAGCGACTATTGGTTATGGTTCCACTCTTGTTATCGTTTATGATGATGAGTTATGTCCTTACTGACTGACATATAGTTGCATCTACTGGATTTTACGCTTGCGTTTGTTTTGTTTCTTGCGTGTGCAGGTGTCCTATCATGGAGATCGTGGGGATCGTGATCTGCCAGAGCTAAGGAACGGGAGCGCTACCTCTTCTACAAGCAACAACATTGGATTCCAGGTAAGCCTTCATCGCTAGTTGGTTTATTTGCAATTAGGAACCTGCACTATAGCATGAACGATTGTTGCTAGACCCGGTCTGGGCTAGTAGGGATCGCCTCTGTCCACAGAGGGGATTTACCTCCAAAAAAAATTGGCGACTCCACTGGGGATCATCTAGCTTGTTGTTGTTCATTTTATAAGCTATAGACGGAGCCTGAAGTTGGCCAGATAGCCTTCGAAACGCTTTTGCTCTGCAACTGCTAAGTAGATCAAAGCTGCTTCAGTCAATCTCTGGTTTAGTTTGTAAACTGAACACTTGGAGCATCGTCTTGTCTTTTTGGTCGATTCTTGATCCTCCTTGCTTGATCAGCTCTTTTGGGCTGGTTCTTTCTGTGAATTTGGGTTTTTGATAGCTTGGTCATCACTGGTCTGCTTGTTGGGTTGCTCTTTTTTATTTTTGACTGGGAAACTCGACTGGTGCGCTTTTTAGCTTGACAGTCGCGCCCATTGGCGCAGGTTTCTTGTGTATTACCCACGCCAATTCGTCTCTGGCGCTAGTTTCAGCCTCACAGTCGCACCAATCCTGTGAGGTACTAGGGTTTGCTCAGTCCTGAGCTTCCCGAGCCTGATATGTGTGTTTGGTCTTGATTTTTCCACTGCTTGAGTGTTTTGGAGCCTTGATTGACTGACTGTTACCTACATCCTTTGGTTGTTTGCCCATTTCCATCGATTTTGCATTCTAGCCCTAGGTCATCTAGGTGCTATTGTGTGTCGAGCCTCCCTTGGGAGTTTTCGGTTTCTATTGATTCAGTCAACCTTGTGATTACTTCTTTACATTCGTTTGGTGGTTTTCTATTGTCTCATTGCGTTGTTTGAGTGATTGTTTCCTTCTCCATTCGAATTCCGCCTTGTCTCGTTTTGAGCCTAGATTACGCGACTCATTTGGAGTCTTTGGGATTCTTTTTGTTTTGAGGGACTTTTGGTTGATTTGAGGTCTGATTGTACATTTGCATTGAGTGAAATTTGCTTGTTTTTGCTCTCTTTTCATCATTTCTCAAATTTCTCTTGCATTAGTTTTCATTTTTTAGCACACTTTGCTCTGAAATATTGAAGATATAAAAAAAAATCTCTTTTGCTTTTCATTAGTTAATGTGAATTAGATCTTTTCAGTGTTATTAGTGATTGGTAACTTTGAACGAAAAGCCTTTTAGTTTTCATTAGCTGCATTAGAGACATCATTGGTTGTTTTTTGTTCATTTCGTTATTGTGTGAAAAGCTCTCAACTCTCTCATAAATAGCTTTCATCGAATGAAATGATATACTGTGGCATATAGAGTGCATTTAGGAGATTTTGAGACATTACATTCGCTAGGGCCTAAAAACTAAAACGTAATTGAAGATAAACCTTAAAATTTACTAAATTTACACTAAGGCGGCATTGAAACATTAACGCAACATTTAGAGGTCTAGGCTAGAGACGTGTTCCGACGTCTTTAAACCTAGTAGAGTCAAGCCGTTCACCTCTTGGCTTTAAACAAATACTAGTATGACTTCAGGCTCTCGTACCGTCACAGATATAAAGGGAGACCCCTCTAGGTTTCAATCCTTTATCCACAGGAAGCCGAGTCTGCCGCCCCATACCCGTGATACACCGGACACAGCATTCGGGGAGATTGCCTGCACGTACGGAAAGTCCTTGGTTGATTTCTCTTTCATTATTAAAACCAAGGTGTATATTGCAGTTCACGGTTATTTGGTACACCCTTTTTGCCTAGTATTCCCGAGTAGTCATTTGGTCTTTTCTGACTCCCTAAACTTGAAAAGATCGCCAAGCGGCTTGTCCTTTCATGCTTGCTTCAAAACTGAAAGAGATAGAGTCACCTTTCAGCCGTTTCTCGACTCTTAAAACATGAAACGGTAAAGTTTCTAAGTTTCAATGTGGTAAAACAAAACACCCGCGATCACACGCCCTGTTAGACTTTGCTTGTTGGCCGTTTGATTGTGTGTCTTGACTCTTTTTCAGCCCGTGTGTGTGTTTGGTCTTTTTCTCTTGTCGTTGCTACCACAGTGGCGGAACCTTCTGTTTCGTCTACTGGTAGTCCATATACGGACGATTCATCACAGGCTTCCCAACTCTCTGTTGAACCTCAGCAGCCCATTGTTTCCGAGTTTCCTGACGGGGGACCGGTTCTTGCTGAGCAACCCTTTGGGGGACTAGTTGAGTTCAATTGGCCCTTTTTCGACCCTTGGTCTGAATTAAGAGTAGGGGCAGATTTCCTTTCTCTTACATTGGGTTCGCCTTTTATAGCTGCTGTTTTTCCTCCTAGTCCTCGCCGTCTATTACGAGATCTAGCGGCAGGCTCCAACATGAGTGAATCCAGCGAGGAAATCCCCATGTCCGGTGAAGATTACTAGTTATTTCCTCAGAGATTATTTCCAGGAGACAACCCTGAACCAGCTGTTATGTCGTCACCCGGTCCCTCATTACCAGTAGGGTATAGATCCTTGGGTTAGATCATTTCCACCGCAGCCTCTATGGGGGTATCAGCTCCTTCTACGAGGCCGGTGGTTCCTTCATTGGGGATGTCTCCTCAGACACCCGTCACGTCATCCCCTCAAGTCACTTCTGTACCCGTTCGGCCCACTGTCTGTATGGCCGCATCTGCACCCGCTATCACGGCACACTCCACGAGGGCTGTGCCGCCTCCTGAAGACGTCTACATAGCGACTGCTATGCCGGAGAACATTTCTCCGGAGGAGTATCGGTTGCCCCTACAACAGCCGAACCCCGAGGTTGGACAAACCTCTCAAGATCCCAACCGCCCGTATTTTTCGCATTATGCACAGGATGGTATGCCCGTGTATGCTTTTCCATATCAGTATGATGAGCACGGGGACGTTTTACGTTTACCCGCTCCAGAGGCTCACCTTCATGCTCAAGGTTTACCCTATAACCAGGCTGGACATCCTTATAACCCGCAAGGGAAACCTTTTCAAGGCCAACCTTCGGGCCAGCCTGGCTATCCTTATGACCTGCAGGGGCAGCCTTTACAAGGCTATCCTGCAGGCCAGCAAAGGGCCATCGTACGGTCCGCAAGGACAGTATTACAACCCTTCCGGTCAACCTGTGTAGCCTCAGTCGGGGTACCAACCGGGGCCGGTATATGGTCCTGGGGGGCAAGTCCAACCTTCCCAACCCATGCAACCTCAGTATCCTGTTAATCCCAACGTTGCTCACCAGCCTGGACCATCTTATGGTCCTGCTGCAGGTCAAACCAGTTACCAGCCACCACCTGGCTCCATTCCTCCACCGGGACAATCGGTCTATCCGGCACAACCTGGTGTACCTCCATCAGGCCAACCGGTCTATCCGGCTCAACCTGGTGTTCCACCTCCAGGCCAACCGGTTCATCTAGCACAACCTGGTGCTTCTCAACAGCCAGGTCAACCTGCCCAACCGGCACAACCTGTTCACCCGGGTCAACCTGTTAACCCAGGGCAGCCCGCTCAGCCAGGTCAGCCTGCTCAACCAGGCCAACCTGCACATCCTATCAACCCTGCCCAACAGCCGACTTATTCGATGTCGCAGCCAAATCAACCGCTACACCCTAATTATCAGGCTCAGTAGGGCCCCACCTATCAACAGCCCACTCAACCTCAAGGCGGCTACTATTCTCATGGTCAATACCGATCGAATTATAGCCAGCCCCAAGGTCCTAACTATTGTCCTCAACAACCCGGCTATACCTATACTCAGCAGCCAAATCCAAATGCTGCTTACATAGGGCCGACTCATAATCAGAGTCCATACTCTGGTTACCAACTCCCGTATGCTGGTTACCAGCAACCGAATCAGGCTGGTTATACGACCTATACCCCCTACGGTTAGAATCCTACGGGACAACACCCATGGGGGCAAGGATATTCCCAACCAGCGTGGAGTACAGGTACTGGTCCTTATCCAGGGCCAGGTATGCCGTCCAATCCGCCATTGCCGTTTCTGGCTACCTTGGAGTTACCGGATGTTTCGAAATTAACGAATGATCCAATTCTGCATAATCCTTATTGGCCTCCGGTTCCTACCAAGGTGCCCGGTGATTGCCCCAAGTTTAAGGGTAAAGCTGGGGAGGAACCCCAAGCTCATGTGATGACTTACCATCTTTGGTGTTCGTCCAACTCTTGGGTGGATGATTCAGTTCGTCTACGCCTCTTCCAGCGCACTTTGACTGGCGCTGCAGCCCCGTGGCATATTGAATTACCCCGTGGCATCTTTCAAGATTTCAATACATTAGCCATGGCTTTTCTGACTCACTTTCAGTTACCGGTTCGCTACGAAGCCGGGACGCACCTCCTGACTTCTTTGAAGCAGGACAAAGCCACCCACATTTCTGATCACATTCATGAGTGGCGACGTCGTCGTAGACTGATCAAGTTTCATATACCTGATCAGATACTAACTCATTGGTTCACCACCTCCTTCGTTAACAAAATCGCCCAAGATATTGCTATGGGAGCGTGTGTGACTGAAGAACAAGCCATAGCGCGTGCTCAATATCTGGATCTGGTATATTCACAATCTGACATGCTGTATGATATTTTACCTGATGCTCCACAGTCTGGAACCTCTAAAGCCCCACCTACCCCAGCGGTGGATGGTGTTATTGGTTCCGTTTCTCAGAATTCGAAGAAATCTTCGAATGGGAAGCAGAAGTCCAACTCATCCAATAATTCTGCTTCTCCTGCCCCTACCAACTCTGGCAAAATTGCGGAGGTTAATGCCATTCAGGCCAATCCTACGGAGAAGGCCTCCAAAGGGAAAAAGAAGGGCAAAGGAAAATCTAAATCCGACGCCCCAAAGACAGAGTCCAAACCTCGTACCGAGGATGGTTCCCAACGCAAACCGAAATACCCCTGCCTCATTTTTGAAGGAGATCACTATACAAAAGATTTTCCATGATGATCTGAAGTTAGTCAACTCTAAAAGGCTCCAAAGGGACTCCGGCAGTTCTTAAAGAACCGTTCCCGTCTCAGCAGACCCAGATGGTTGAACAACCTTCACCATCTGCACCATTTGGGTCCCAGGTCTTTATGATGAATGGTGTTGCACCTATCTCCATTGCTACGCGTTCGAAGGATTACAACGAATCGCGTCAGGCACCGGGGAAGGCAGTTGTGGATGGTCCACCTCCCCCACCTGTCTCCGGTTCGTTGGAAATTGAGAAGCCTACTGCTGAACCTGTTGTGAGGCCACCTTCTAAAGGTGTTTTACGAAAGTCTTCCTACAATCCGAATGCCCGTGCCGCTCAGCACTACAATATTGTTGAGGATCTGGCACAGGCGCCTTCTGCCATGTCTGCATTGGAAGTTCTTCAAAGTTGTCCTTCGCAATGGAAAGCTTTATTATCTGCAATCGGTGGAATCGATCCTGCTGATTCTAGTCTTCTCACCTTTGACTTAGAAAATTTCACCCCCCGACTTCCACATCAGATCGCTCTTGTTATTCAAGTCGGGATCAACGGTCTTAACATCCATAGGGCCATTGTGGATGAAGGTGCTTCTACCTGTGTCATGTCGTCCGCTTGCTGGAAGGCCATTGGCTCTCCAGCCCTTTCATCATCTCCCAATGCCCTAGAGGCATTCGATGGTCGGGAATCCAAACCCCTGGGTGTTCTCGAGAGTCTAGTGATTACTTTACAGGGGAAGATAGTCAACGTAGAAGTAGAAGTGGTTGACGCCAAGCTTAACTACAATATACTTCTCAGCCGTAGCTGGACTCATGCCATGTTATGCATGCCGTCCACCCTCTTTCGACTTATTAAGTTCCCTCACGAGGGCAAAATTGTTACTGTGGATCAATTTTCTTTCTTCACCTCCACCTCCGAGAACAACGTTCCGTACGTGGATCAGATCCCAAATCCCCCTGACAGTGTAGGGCCCGGTCTCTTCAAAGACCCCGTCCTCATGGGTATTTTTCCCGCACCACCACCGCACACCGCTCAAGTTAGTATGATCTCTAGGTCTGACGACCCATGGCTCATCCCTACGCCTGAGCAGGTGACTGAGTTTGGAGAATCGATGCCCTTAACTCCAATAGAGATTAGCTACTGTGAAATCGTCACCGCATCTGATCCTCCCCCTCCTCAGCATGCTCCTTTGAGCATGGCTTTAGACATCTATTCTCAATCCCCCTGGCTCGGTCAGGCCGATTCGCCTGATCCTCTCAAAGAGATTTTTCCTTCTGATGAAGCCATTGTAGAAACAATGTCTCTTGAGGAGCTGCCTTGGAACGATGGACATCATCGTTCCTCGTTCATGCCTAGCTTGGGGGCAATGTCAGATTGTCTAGAGCATTTTGCATCTCAGGTTCCCACTCCACCTCTCCAGACGCCCATATTGACACATGAGGTGCTTTCAGAGGGAAACCTGAGCAACATCACTCAAACCATTCCAATCGACATCTCCGTTAAACCGGGGATAGTTGAGAATATACACGTGGGAGTGACTTGTTCTCCTGATGAGATACGAGTCTATACCGATCTTTTTCGAGAATTCAGAGACGTGTTCGCTTGGTCCTATGAGTAAATGCCCGGGATTGATCCCAACATAGTAGTGCATGAGATTCCTACCTATCCTGGTGCGAAACCCGTGCACCAACGCCTACGCCCGGTGCACCCTCGCAAAGCCGCTGCCATCAAAGCAGAAGTTGAAAAACTTCTGAACGCGGGCTTTATTTACCCGATTCCCCTCACAGAATGGGTCTCCAACATTGTACCTGTAGATAAGAAGTAGGGGACTATCAGAGTCTGTGTTGATTATCGCGATATTAATCGTGCCTGTCCTAAAGACAACTATCCCACTCCTTTCATAGACCAAATCATCGACGAATGTGCTGTGAGTGAGATTTATTCCTTAATGGACGGCTTTTCTGGGTACAATAAGATAAACATTCTATCGACAGATCAACACAAGACTGCATTCATCTGTCCATGGGGTACTTTCGCTTATAAAAAGCTCCCGTTCGGCTTGAAGAACGCTGGAGCCACTTTCCAGCGTGCGATGTATTACGCTTTCCATGACATACGCCATATCGTTCAGCCTTATCTGGACGACTTGCGAGCTCACTCAGCTAGGCGAGAGGACCACACTGAACACCTCCGCCAGATTTTCTTTCGTTGTAGGCGCTACAATATTATACTTAATCCTCATAAATGCGTCTTTTGCGTGGATTCTGGCCGTCTTATGGGATTCATAGTCTCCAAAGATGGAATTCGCCTTGAACCTTTAAATTTCGAGGCTATCATTAATCTCCCATCACCCTCCTCATTATATCAATTGTAGAGTCTGCAAGGAAAAGCTAACTTCCTTCGACGCTTTATCCCGAACTACTCGGAGGTGGCCAAAGGATTCACGCGTCTCTTAAAGCAGAACGTTCCCTTCCACTGGGACGAAATTGCTCAAGAATCCTTTCAGAAGCTTAAGACGTTACTGGTTAATGCTCCTTTGCTTCGTCCTCCTAACTATCATCGTGATTTCACTTTGTATCTCACCGCCGCGTTTAGCACCATAGCTATGGTTCTGGTGCAGGATGACGATGATGGAAATGAACATGTCATTTATTATCTGTCACGGAACCTTCTCGACATAGAAACACGTTATGCTCACGTCGAGAAGCTGGCGTTAGCTGCAGTACACGCTGTGCAGCGCTTTCGCCATTACATCCTGATGCACACAACAACCGTGGTTTCATATTGCAACCCCATGACATATATTCTTTCTCGACAATTACTGGGGGGAAAATACTCCAAATGGATCGTTATCCTTCAGGAGTTCGACTTAGAGTTGACCACTGCTAAGTCAACCAAATCACTGGTTTTTGCGGATCTTATTTGCTCGGTCCCGACGGACTCCACCCCATCTTATTCCGAGGATCATATCCCGGACGAAACTCTTTTCCTTATCAGCACTCACGACCCATGGTACGACGATATTATTGTGTATCTTCAGACCTCGACGTTTCGGTCTGAGTTGACTAAAGATGCCCGGATTCGGCATCAGTCTCAACCCTACCGTATAGTAGGAGATACTTTATACCGCGTTGGAGTAGATTCGGTGCTCCGCCGGTGCCTCACGCTGGAAGAGGCTGAAAAGGTCCTAAATGACTGTCACATTGGCGCCTGTGGCAGTCACATGTCCGGATATGCCACTGCCCAGAAAATTCTGCGAGCAGGTTACTTCTGGTCGTCAATATTCAAAGACTATATCGTCGCAGTCCGTAAATGTCACGCGTGCCAGGTCTTTCAGCGCAAGATGCGCGCGCCGCCTCTCCCTTTGCATCCTGTTATTACCGTCGGCCCTTTTGCGAAATGGGGCGTATATTTTATGACATGTAGCCCTCGTTCGGCCGGGGGGAATGCGTATATAATTGTCGCCGTAGACTACTTTACGAAGTGGGCCGAAGCGATGCCTACACTAGCTGCCGACAGTAAGACAGCTGCCCAATTTATCTTCAACCATCTTATTGCACGTTTCAGGGTCCCTCAAGCCATTGTTGCCGACCATGGTACTCACTTTCGAGATTACATGATGGCCGAGCTGACATCAAGATTGGGCTTACGCCACGATAGCTCAACGCCATATTACCCATAGGAAAATGGCCAGGTTGAGGCTGTGAACAAGGTTTTGGTCACAATGCTTCAATGGATAGTTGGTATCCATAAATCCAATTGGCATCTCCAACTGTTTTCAGCTCTTTGGGAATACCGGACGTCAGCAAAGAATGAAACTGGATTCACACCTTTCCAATTGGTGTACGGTCTGGAAGCAACTCTTCCGGTTGAATACGAAATTCCTTCTTTGAAGTTAGCTGTGGAAATTTTGCCTGACACTTCCCCTGAGGAAGAGCGTGTTTTGTATTTGTAACGGTTAGATGAAACCCGCCATTTGGCTGCTTTAGTCATTGAAGCACAAAAGAAGCGGGTCAAAGCTCACTTTGATCAATCAGTTTCTCCATATTCCTTTATCGAAGGGGACCTCGTCCTCTTATACGATCAAGCGCATGACAAGCTTGGGGTTGGTAAGTTCTAACCTATGTGGCATGGGCCCTACATAGTAAAATGCGTTTTGAAGAATGGGGCTTATGAGCTCATTGATTATGAAGGAGTTCCGTTGGCGCAACCCAAAAATGGGCTGTACCTCAAAAAATACTACGCTTGAAGTGATTTTTGGTGTGGTGTGTGTACATAGGTGTGTATTTTCATTTGTGTGCATGTGTGGTGTGGTGTGCGATGTAAACATATTTTTGCTGATCGGGTCTTCCTGATTGTGCAGATGTCCATCAATCCGTTTGTTGGTTTCGTGGATGGTGCCTCCCGCAGTGCCAGGAATCTGTCTTCGGCAGCCTGGGTAATCTACGATCCTACTGGTGAGTTGGTCAATCTGCAAGGTGTTTGCCTGGGACGTGCTACAAATAACATCACAGAATATAGTGCTGTGTTAGAATTATTAACTGAGGCCGTAAACCTTGGTATCCGTGAATTACTTGTGTATCTAGACTCACAACTTGTAGTATCTCAACTTAACGGTCATTATTCGGTCAGAAACCCATCCATTTTACGTCTGTATCTACGTATCCATCTGCTGGAAAGAAATTTTGACTATATTACATGTCAACACATACCCAGACATATGAATACATTGACGGATGCAGTGGTTAATTTGGTGCTAGATAGACATTTGCGCAATTTGTAAAACAACATCACATGTAAAAAGAAAGATCCATCCAGAAATAGGTATATATATATATATATATATATATATATATATATATATATATATATATATATATATATATATATATATATATATATGTGTGTGTGTGTGTGTGTGTGTGTGTGTGTGTGTGTGTGTGTGTGTGTGTGTGTGTGTGTATGTATGTATGTATCGAAATGTTTACATAGTGTGCGCCACATAAAATCAAAAAATATACAGGTTCGTCTTAATACATCCGGAGAAGACATGTCTCTCAAAAAATATGCATGAAATAAGCCCTAGGTGTCTAATCTGTGTGGTGCTCATGATAACAAGCCACCGCACGCACTAAGCATCTCAGAAGATGGTGGAGGTGACTAGGCACTCCCACTGTATGTCTCTGGTATGCTAGTGGAACATCTGCCAGCCGGGCGTAGTCTGGAATCCCCCGGGCGATCCCCTCGAGGTTCTGGACCAACTCTCCTCCCTCGGCACCCTCCGCCTGAGGGTCAGATGCGGGATGAGTTCTCCGTGAAATAGGAGACATACCGACAGGTCTTTCTGGGCCGAAATCTGCATACATATAAAACTGTTGTTAGGACGGGCATGTATTACCAAAAAAAAAATCATAAAACATAAAAATAAAAAAGAGAGATCATACCCAACTCCTCGTCCCAATCATCTCCCTCCGGGAGTGGAAGGTATGGGTCTCCAGTGAAATCGGTCCCTACATATGGCCAATCCTCAACCATAATCAACTGACGCCGTAACCATCCAAAAAAATCCGGCCTCCAGGACATCTGTTGGCCTCCTCCTGATCAGGGCATCAGTGCTGCCCTGCGAGCCATCCTCGACTCTCGTGGTACCGGCTTAGCTACTATGGCCCCTTGGCCCTGAAAGATAGGTAGTCGTTCCAGGATGAACAATACCAAGATGGAACCGTAGCCAAACTGTTTTAGTTTGGCCTGCTTACACTTTGTGAGCTGTCTTTTCATATTTTTTGTTAATGCAGTAGCCCAATCAAATAGTGTTGTATTCATACATTCAGCAGCTAGGAGGAGTTGGGCCTTGGTCACCTCGTGCGATGCCTGCGACCCTGCAGCCCGCGTGATGGTATGTAGCACCACTCTGAGTGCTAGATCAGGGATGGTATGGATATCTACCTTGCTGCTTCTCGATCCCAGTCGTGCCCCTCGGCACACTCTTGCCATCACCTACTCCATCTTCTCTCCAGATGGTCTGCTGCCTGTCAGGACGGGCACCGGACCTCTGCGTGACAGTCCGGTTATGAAATATACGTCAGAAACATCAAGTTCTAATACTTGGTCCCGCAGCTTGAACACTTGTTCGTTTTCGTCCCATATGCTGATTAGGTATTGCAGGAGCTCTGGTTGAGCTCGTAAGCAAGGTGTCAGGAAGAACTTTGTAAGCCCACAGTTCTTGAGGGCATTCATACAAGTTTCATTTTCCATAGCCTGTTCATCCACTTCCCCATGCTCCCTCTCTTTCCATTCGATAGCCATTTTGCTCGGTTGCCTGCATCAACATGGTCAAAAACCCTTGATTAGATCTCTGTCAAGCTTGAAAATCCATTTGAATCACTCACAAATCAAAAATTTAAAGTGGAAAACTAAATTGCGCCTTTGGTGCGGGCCCTTTGTATATAAAAGACCAATGGCGCGGGTCCGTGCCCGATACCCGCGCCAATGGGCGAAGCCCTAAAATTACAAAAAACCTTCCACAGAAATCTAATGAGCAATGGAACACTATAAAAAATGGATTAAAATGGAGTACAGGGAAGCGCCTCTTACCTGGAACGAACAAGAATCTAAATGGTAGCCCGGATCAGTCACAATCGCCGTCAGAAGTTCGCACACAAACAGACCACTGTTGCTCTCCTATGAGGTAAATAGTAAAAGTAATTTTGTTTTTACCATTGGAGGCTTATTTATAACTTTTGAAATCCCAGTTAGGTTTTAAAAGTCATTTTTTGTTAATATTTTAATACATTTTTTCGAAAATGGATTTTACACTTGCCTCTGTGTGCAGCAACAGGTTTTTACGCGACTTAAACGGTGAAACGAGTTGTATTTTATACTTTTTCGGACTAGGTAAAAACACGAAAAAGTCATTTTGGAGTCATCTTTCAACTCTTTTCTGACTCTTTAAACATGAAAAGATTGTCGAGGGCCTCGACAAGCTTCGATCCCGTTAAAGTACGTTAAACGACATTCTACCTTATACGTTTACCCCTTTTTCGGGCTAGGATAGATTATTTACGAAAAAGGAATACCCTAGCCTATCGCGACTAGAAGGTTTTCTCAGACAAAGTTTTCTACATTTTCGGGTCTGAGAAACTATTTACGAAAAGGGACCGTTGGAGTTTACTTTTCCGTTATCTTTTCAAACTCTCTAAACATGAAAAGACGCCGAGTTCTCCCTTTTTCAGACTCGTTAAACCCTGATGACATTGGAATCAGTCATAATGACGGTATACGAGTTCCTCCTTCCTAGGGCTCGTTAAATGTACTAGGATGGACTTATATCACAAGCTTTGAAGTATCCCTTCAATCTTGTTATAAAAAATAATTGGGGTACTTCAAGCAAACAGACTAGAAAATATCGTATCATTGTCGGCTCTATACTATGTCATCGGAACATGGCAGACTGCTTTCATCGGCTCTTGGGTTGGGGACATCTCATATCGTCTCTCACTTGCCTCCATGGGTTTGGGTGATCCCTTTTGACCTCTAATCTGCTCTTTGCCTCGTCACTATGACCTCTGATCTTTTGATTTCAAATACTGCCAAACTCACTGTCGTGCCGTTTATATGTTCAAGAGAATTTGACCCCTACAAGTACCAACCTTCCTTTGATTCTCATCTGATCATGATTCACAAAAACATTATGTTCCTCTGTCTCGTGTCGATGATGTGGGAAACATTATGGCCCACCTTCGATCAAAATCACTTCCTGTCGACTTCAGCTCATTATCCGGGAAGCTGATCTAGAGACTCCCTTCTGGTACCTTGGAGACTGCATGCCTCAATGGTAGGTTCTTCGCATTCGACGCGAGGTTTCATCATTGGCCTACGATCGAGTGGTTCTATGGGTGTTCGATGCCAGGTCATTGATTCACATGCCGTAGACTATACCTATAGTACCTTGAGGACCATTGTCATTATTGGTGGTACCTCTCACGTCTGTTAATAGATTTCATCATTGGCTGGTAATCAGACGATGTTCTTGCATGTTCGACTTCAGCCCATTTCTTCACATGCTTGGACTTGTACTGTGTTCAGGTCGAGATGGAGCGCAAGACCCTGGATTTTGTCTGTTGTAATCCAAGCTGCGATTTTGTGGATTATTATGATTGTTTACATGACTCACTTACTGGATGGCTGTGACCATACCTAAGTCTATTTATCGATCCTCATTGGGTGGCTGCGACCATGCCTTGGATCTGGATTATTGTATACTCTATTATGGATGGCTACGCCCATACCACATATATATCATGTATTTGAGATATCAGTTGTACTTCTTCACGTAGGTTTTCCGACGGCGGAGTTTTCAGTTGGACATGTTCTCGTAAAGCATTTCACCCCTCTCTCTCGCTCGGGCCTCATGCTTTAGGGGGCATCTATTACACAGTAATTTTTCACCATCCTTGCAATCCCCGTCCCGCACAGTGGAGGGCTCATTCTGTGACCTGTGAGCAGTGACATAGCTTGAAATCACTTTCATGACATCCCTTTGAACAAGAGCTTTCATTGCCCTGAAGACATATCCTTGTGAAAAACCCTAAAAATGGCCCTTTTTGCATTGGCGCGGGTAGCCAGTTCATTACCCGCGCCAATGGGGGAAATCCTTCAAAGAGGGCGTGCCAATTGGTGCTCTCTCCCAGAGTCGCACTTGCGCCAGCCAATTTAAGGAGTGTTTTTAAAAAATAAATGGCGGAAGTTTCATCCTAACCAATTCATGAACTGATATCTATCTTGAGTTGGGAGGTTTGGCTCCGGATTTCCATGTAGAGAAAGTGGTTTTCCACCTCTCATGGAATCTTCCTTGAGGAGAGGGCCAATCCCATGATTATAGGGATCCCAACTCCCCTTCCTCCATCTATAAAAGCTTGCCCATCTCCATTGCAAGCTAGTCTTCAAGTCCCCAAATTCCCAAGAGCCTTATGTCAGCAAGAGCTCCATAATTCCCTTAAGGTCAAATCCAAGCAAGGATACTATTGTCAAGATCCGAAGAAATAGGTTTGTCCCACTCTGATAGGATTTTCGAGACGTGTTTTGTCGGCGAACCTCCGAAGGAGAATTCAGCGAACTTGGCTATAATTTTCCCTTGACGGATTAATAATAAGCGACTATCAAGCTATGGTTCCACTCTTTGCTATTGTTTATAATGATGAGTTATGTCCTTTCTGACTGACATATAGTTGCATCTACTGGATTTTACGCTTGCATTTGTTTTGTTTCTCGCATGTGCAGGTGTCCATCACGGATATCTTGGGGATTGTGATCTGCCAGGGCTAAGGAATGGGAGTGCTACCTCTTCTACAAGCAACAACGTTGGATTCCAGGTAAGCCTTCATCGCTAGTTGGTTTATTTTCAATTAGGAACCTGCACTATAGCGTGCATGATTGTTGCTAGACCCGGTCTGGTCTAGTAGGGATTTCCTCTGTCCGAAGAGGGGATTTACCTCCAAAACACCTCCAATCTTCTCAAGTCTCCCCGTCAAATGAATGTCATAGACCTTTAAATATCCGCAATAGTCAACATTACTAGTCGCATTCTACACGCACACTTCTCTTCATTGGTTTCCAGAATAAGTGCTCTAACCTCCTCCCATAAGAAATCTAATGGTGAAGCCCCACGTAGAAGATACATATGTCTTCTTCGCGATGGTTGGAGCCACTGGCCCACCTCCATCCTTCTTCTCTTTCTTCAAAGCTCGTGCAACAAAGTCAAGCATCCTCTTCTTTCTTTGTTTTTTGAGTCATACATCCAACCTAATCATGTATAATCATGTTGCACATTCGTGGCCTTCTCATACAAAATCATCGAAGAAATCCTTGGACAATACCCCAAGCGACTCTTCCTTATCATCGGCACGATCATTGTTTTCCCCCAGCTGTAGTCAAGAGTATGTCATGGTACACCATTGGTATGACTTGTGTTTCTACCAGTAAGTCTCACCCTGAGACCATAGCATGATCATCCATCTCAACCACCCTTAGATCCAACTTTCCAAACCACGAACCCACTTTCACATGTGTATCCTTCAGAATACCAGTCACGACCTTCATGCTTGAGTTAATAACTTTGAAAGCACTCAACCTCCTTTCCATTCAAGTCTTTGACTTCAAATATTGTGTTGCCTTCTTTATAAGGAAATTATGTGTAGCTCCTGTATCAACCAATGCAACAAACTTCTTTCCACATACGTTGCAGAAAAATCAACCTTAAAGCATCTCCATCCTCCATAGGATTTCTCTTGTGTCTTTCCTCTACAACCATCTTCAACAATTCCCCTTAGAGTTTTGTTTCATCCTATATCTCGACCTGACCGTCCGCTTGCGGTATGCTACTTCCCCTTTTAGTATGTTTCAGCAATTCGAACCTTGTTCAGCTTCAAGCTTCAACTTCTTCACACACTACTCAACTACACCTACTTGGCACACATCAACCTCTTCCACCCAGAGTGCCCCCACAATTCGCAAATCATCCTTGATTTCCTGATAGTAAGCCTGAATTTTGTCAATGTACTGGATCTCATATTCCTCTATAACAATGAGTTCATGATCAAAAAAGTCCCTCTTGATCCCTTCCTTGATATCCTTTACTTTGTCCTGCAGCTTGGCTTGTTCCTCCCTTAACTGAACTCGTTCATCCATGAGTTCTTGGAGTCTATGTTTTCCTTGTTGTAGCTTCTCATTAAGTTCCTCATGTTCAAAATACTTCCCATGGAAGGCATTAAAGGTCTTTTTCACATCCACTATCTCATCTCCTATGAAGTTTAAGTGCTCCCGCTCCTGCACAAGTGCCTCATAGTGTTGATGTCTCTTATCTTACCAAAATTATACCGTTTGTTCAAGTTTTCAAACAAATCCTATGGCTTCCATAACTTTGTTGATATTGACCCTGACCTGCTGCCTTGCCCCTACTAAAATTCACCTTCAATACCAACTTCACATGTTGTGCTTGTATTCTTTATTCAAATCCAAATCAGCTTGGCCCGCCCTGAATAAAGCTCTGATATGACGTGTAACACCCCCACACTAGTGGTGAATCGATTTCCACTTATGAGTGGGGTGTGACACCATCATACCTTTTCGTTTTACCACTACTACGATTCTTGAACTACGCCTAACTTCAACAATTAGAATTATTTCGTTAATTGTTCGCTTCTTCTTTAAAATTTAGTAGAAGAAATCCTACCTTAATTATTATTTATCTTCAATTACGCGGCAGAGATAACATGTAAACATGATATGTAACAATTTCCTAAATTCATAAAGGGAGGGAAAAATCCCAAACAATTCTTTCCAACACATAAAATATTCGACAAATATTTTAAAAGTTCCAAGTTCACAAAATAAAACAATGCAACAATTTGCTCTATTTAACTAGTCGTGCAGCTTGTCGTTAAGGCATGCCCAACTCTATCTACACTATGCAGTTTTTCATGACTCTGCCCAGTCCTACCATTAAAATTTATGTAGTTGACCTGCACACTATTTGCAATTATACTGCCTACGTGCAGTGCTTGCACTATTCAATTGTTTGTATTTTTGTTCTATCTGTAGTATTTATGCAGTCGCACCTTCCGCATTGCACCAGAAACCCTGAATTCTATTTAACAAACATACCATTCAAAATCCACCTATTCTTCTCACCTAGGCAGGCACATGGCCTAGTCGCGTTGCTTGATGCATGTATCTTGTCTTCGCCCTACATTCCTTACGCCCTGAATGATTCTTCCCAAGTTATGAACTTCCGCACTAAACTCCCCTTGACTCATCCGCCCTCTTTGCGATATGTGAACTCGTTCTATGATGTTCGATGATGCCTTTGAATAACTCATCCTCTATTCTATTTATATGCATCGATGCTCGTGTAATTTTACCAAGGGTCGTGTCGTTTCATGTTTTACCATGGGTCGGATCAACCAATCTGTCTGCAAAATAACACATTCCTTTTCATCCACACAAGAGCTGACTTGTCGCATTTAACCGACCTGTCATTCCAACCATTCACTCCACTGAGTCGACTCATCCACCTGCTACCTAGTCACCCGACTCGTCCACCTGGGTGCTCCATTGGCTTTTCACACTCATGTAGCATCTACACGACTATCGTGTTGGGTGGTCACCCACACTCTATGGCGCGTCTGTCACCTTTAACTGAACTCACTTAACCTGAGTCACCTTTAATTTAACACTCCTACCCAAGTCACCTTTAACTGAACACATCCGCTACTATGTCTGCACGCCTGTTGCACATCATGGGCACACCCATACCCGTGACTTCTATTTTTCGAGTCTCTCATTCATTGGTGGTTGTCATGGGCGCTCGTCAAACTCGAGACCCTGAAAAAATGGGACCCCATGGGATACGTTCCAAGCCTTAATTAGAAAATATGATGATGGAATAGTCTTGCAAGGTGGCACAACCATCGAACATGTTATTGCATTGACATCACCACCAAAGGAATGTTGTGTACTAGGCTCGTACAAAGTTAGACGTGGGAAGTGATGGAGGCACTTGTGGTGATTAATGAACTTGTGATGTGGGAGAGGAGGGATATTACTCAATTCTCACCTAAGTGCGAAGGAAACATTGGGAAAGCATGCTCGAGAATTTTATTAGCTGGTTGGATTGTTTTAGGGTGGCAAAGAGATTGAGGGACCCATCACTTGGCCCCTCCAACCCGTTTATGAGGAAGTGGGTATTTTTTCATTGACCATATTGAAAAATCTGAAGAATTTTTACTGCATGAAACTTATTGGTTGATGGCTTGGAGATTTGATTTCTATCAAGTCTCCTTTTGGATGTTCTTCACTTGGATTATAGCTTGGTCTTTTGTGTGTTGGTGATTTAGTCCTTAAGTTATCATTCGTCAAATTTGGGAGCTTTAATGACAATTCTGATAGTAGGGATGGCTATGGTAAATGGTCAGGTATCTACTAGGAAGTTTCTCCTTATTAGGGGAGCTGATTCCTCTGTAATGTATTGTTGGATTATGCCATGCATGGCGATGGCATTGGGAATTATGTCTGGGATGGTTCCAGGGAAGGCTTAAATCGTAAAAAAAAATATAATCATGATTTCCTTGGCCATCCTTATGGTTCATTATTTCTTCTAAACCTCTTAGAGTCCATGAGTTCCCTGTGGTGCGATAAAATAGTGCAGAGTGAGGAAAAAAACCGTTGTTGGGATTCGAGGTAAATTGTGTATATCCTACTCTTGAGTTTATCAAGTATGTAATGGTGGACCAATCTAGGGAGAGGTATTTTCCCACTCTTCGAAGAGAGAAGGTGTGGCTTTTCTACCTAATTATAACCATATTCGGTTGAAGCAGAATGAACTGTATTATTCACATTGTTACATGAATTTCGTCGACGTTTCAAATCCCAACAGGGATCCATCTTCAAGACTGATTTTTGAATAAAAGACTTGAAAGCACTATATCATTAATAAATAGTAGTAGAAAATTATTTATTAATTAAAAAGATCCGACTACATATTTTATTTAATGTTTAATTAAGGAAGTAAAATATTAATAATAAGGTTCCACTTCCTTAAGGTCACCTAAGAGGTTGAATCTCATTATAGTAGCCTCTCGTCACATGTTTACCTCGGTTGGCCGGTTAATTGGGTAGATGTGGGAAAAGGGTGTTAGAGGCATGGTAAGGTTGCCAAGAATCTCGTAGTTCGTTTATACAATTATTTTTTGGTGTTCCAACTGTGTTGAAACTAATTCCTCCCATGAAACTTGTTCAAACAAAAATTGTTTCTGTAGTGTTTCCAATGAACTCAATCTTTCAAAACTGGCTAAGATATGCTCTGTGAGCTACTACTAATGGGTTCTAGCTCTCCATTGTTGCGTTTTGCAAAGGAGGGTTACTCCATGGTTTCTTGTTTCAGCCTTGTAATCATACTAGGGCAAAATATTTTTCTATGGGGCAAACTTTTTATGTTTGTCTCACTGTGAATGTATTTCAATATGTGTAGGTAATTGTTCTTGTTTCAACAACTGGTTCCCTTTAATATTCTTGCATCAATTTTTGGGACTTCACTGACCTACGAATTCTTTTACAGGTGCATTTATTCTTTGGTTCGCGTCTAGAACTGTAACCTCTGGCATGGAAATTGATTTTAAGGTTTATTAGATACCCTTAAGGGTTTTTTCATAAGGAACATTGAAATGAGGGTTTTGTTGTAAAAATACTGTAGTTAGTTATCATGTTTTTGAATGAATAGTTGACTCGACTTGAGTTCATCTTTCCCTTTTCTCTAGGATTGTTCCCCTCTCAGCAGGGTTATAATTTTTGTTTCTGTCAAATTACTATCATTGTGACATTATTATTATTGCATGTAATTTTAGTTGGTTGAGAGTTTTGGCCCAAATAAAATTGTGAATACACTGGTGTGTTTTTGTTCCTATTACGCATTACTATGTTATCAATTATGTATTTGGAAAAAAATGGATGTAAGTTACGAAATTTGATTAGATTTCTTTAGATAATTTTGCTTTATAAAGTTTTGCATCTTATTAAAGACATTTTTGTTTCAAAAGTATTTATTCGTCTCATTTCTTAGAAATAATGTTTATTTATTAATTTCTTTGCATCATTGGGAGAGTCTTTAGACCAGAGACCTGGGTTGCTTAGTTGCCTCGGCTTGGCACATGACTCCAAACAAGTTCTCTCTCTCTAACTAGTTTTACTCGATGCGATTATTCTTGATACAAAGACATCTAATATTAAGTATGTCTACTACATTTAAAAAGAGGTATTCCATGACAAAGGTTTCATTTATGTTGAATTCAATCATTATTTCTATTGAATTTGGTCATTAACAGTCAGGGTTTTGTTTGATGTTTGGGGTTTTATTGTTTTCCCAATATCCCTTAGATACGAGCATGTAACCCCTATTGTAGTTATTTAGTCCGAGGCTTGGGTGGAAAAGACCAGCCTCCTAGCCCAGAACATAAATAGAATTACTCTACCAATTTACAACAACATTCTATACATGGAATCTAAAACAAAATAGAGAACTATTTCCAAACTCTACTTAACCTGTTAAATACTATGCATTGTCCCAGACTTACACAAAATTTCAATACCAATTAAGTGTCAGTTTGAAACACATACTGAAAAATTGCTTATCTGTCATAGCCTGGTAAACTAATTAAGATTACTTACATGTCTGACAATAGTCCTCATATTTACTGGGATTTTGACATGCTTTCCTCCCAACCATAAGTTTGGAAATTACATCTGAACTTCCCCCAAGCTAACAACCCACAGACATTAAAATAAAATGATGACAAGCATGGTCCAATCTGGCCTCAAGACCTCTTGTCAAGCCTTTCTTATGAGTTTTTCCAACAGGGTCTCCACAAGTATGCAAACTAGTTATGGAGTTCCCAAATGAAATTGCAATCACCTGCCTCAATTACTTCTTTATCTCTCAAGTGTTCTCTCTCAAGTGCCTCCAACTTCCCCCTTGCTATCCTCTGCATTTATTATTTCCCTTGTAACCGTTTTTAATTGTGTCGAGGTTTTCCCTTTATTTTTTTGGGTCTCACCCATAAATACCAACTTTGTTGACACATTCTATTTAATTATTACTATTATTTTAAATACTAACTTAAAAATTAGAATAAGAAAAATAATTAAAATAATTATGTTCAATTGTTATAATTTTACTAGTTAATTTTTTTACGAAATCTGCATAACATAGTAAAATTTTGATATCTACCATGACCTTAAAATTGAATAATAATAAAAATAAATAAAATATTCATTATACCAAAATGTTAAAGTTCACTGTCACCTTCATTCTTAATTTATTTACTACTATATAAAAAAAAATTTACCTACCTATATAAAATATAAACGTAAAATCATTTCACCATATTACGCAATACACATACCAATGATATTAACAAACATCCATTGTAATTGGCGCTGAGTTCAATTATTTCGGCTATGGTTTTTGTTAGAAAACAATGGTATGAATAATCTCTTCACATAAAATATACCAGTCATTACTGAGTTCGGAACATTATAATAAATTATTCACAATTCAAGCAGTGATAAACTTCACTTTGATTATAATGCAAATCAAATCTAATTATGGTAATTTACGACAAAATTTAACTTTAGAATACACAATACTCCACTTGGAAAAGATATTAACCCTCCGTGAAGTATACGTCAACTCCATTTATTACTTAATAGTACCGCGCTTTTACTATCCTTGGACAGCTGTAGATTGCCTCTGATTCTTCATGGTTTCCGAGGGAAACCCCGGAGTTCATTGTGGTTTAACTTAGAGCTAAAGGATTGATTCAATTATTTTTGGCCGGGTTCAGAGCTCGGTTTCTCTTTTTGGATACTCTGCCTCGAACCCCATTTAGGTTTTCCATTTCTCTTGTAGAATTTCTCCACCACTCTGCTATCAAAGTTCTGTTTACTCGACCTTTGGCTTTTAGAGTTTCCCCGTTGACTTATTCAGTTGAGTTATGTTTCTTGTTTGATAAAACCCTGCAGAGAGGTGTGGAGCTTCAAATATGTTCAAATGACTATGGTTTCAAAGAGGATATGTCACTTAGCAAAGCAACAATGGTATAGCTATCTTTCCTGGGATTACTTTTCCTCTTGCTTGCCGCAGAGTTTAAATAAAATCAGTCATTTGTTTTGTATTTAGAATTATAATCTCTGTGGTTCAATTCTTTCGCAGTGCAGACAAATTGAAGTTTCCCTTCTTCAGGTAACTATCCACACCATATTATACTGAGTTCAGATATTCTAGTTTATTATTGGTTTTATGCATATAAATTTTGATCCTCATCACTGGGTTGTTTTATCTTGTTGCAGGTTAGTGAATTCCAACCCGCCAAACCATCAAGCAACAATTTCTCTAACGGTTCTTCACTACAGTCGTCACGGCCTCCGCTAACAACTCCATTGTTGGCTACACAGGTACCTTGTTACTTTGAAGGGAGACCGAAACCTAGGTTTTCAGTCTTCTGTTCTGCTTCCATTTTATTGTATTCGACTTTCTATTTATGCCTATGCACCAACAGTAAAGAGGGTTTTATACCCGACCTAGGGTTTCAGAATTTGTAGCAATGTTTTATCAATTGAAGAAGAATCCTTCGGGTTTTTACGAGAGTTTTATTTTGAGAACAGAGGGTTTTGCTTAGCTCTGTTGCATGTCGTTTTATACATTTTGGGACTATGCCCTAGCATGTAATGTTATATTCAGAACAATTATATACTGTTTTGAAAAGAACTCTTTCTATTGCTAGAGCTTAATAAATCATATCATCGCATTTTAGGGTTACAATATTTCTCGTTCGATTCTCGGCATGTTTTCCTTTGCAAGTAAATTTTCTTTTATGCTACAAATAGTAATTTGGGCAATTTCATCTTTTCACTGTTGAATATTGTTATAAGGAATGAATCTACAGAATAACGCTTAACTTATTTTTTCCTATCATTTTCTTTCTAACGAAAAGAAGTTTCATGCCAAGTTTTTTGCTGATAATGGGTACCATACCACCGTTCTTTTCAGTTATTCTCTTCACGGAGTTTTATATCTTAATTTATTTTCTATAATATTTTGTTAGATTCCATGCTACGGTGACCAGACCACCACAAGATAATGTCCGTGTTTAGTCTGGTTTTAATGGCTGTGGACAATGTATCTTGGTTTGGGGTTCACACCCATAACTCAGGTCAACAGTCTGTCAACTCCGTTAACCCCTTATTCTAGTTGATCTGGTCTATATTTGTAGAAATACGATTGCATTTTTCTGAAGAAAATATTCTATTCCTGTTAAGAAATATATAAACCTGCAATTATTACAATAGCAAGAAAAAAAAATCATGGGAGATTGTGCTTAATCCTTTATACATCGTTTTCCTGCATTCTTTAGGTTCTATTTTTGTTTGAGCTACAAAATATTTCTTGTTATTTTCAACTGTATATATATACAATCAGTTTTCTATTATCTTTTTCACGACATATAAGGAATAGGTAATGCTTCAACTTATTTTGTCAAAGTATTAACAACAGAGAAAGATTGAGTATTAATATTACATTGTTCTGTCTTATCGTAATAATAGGAAACAGTAATATTACCGACATACTTCATTTCCTGTCTTAAACATATATACATTTATATATTTTTAAATAGAATAGTACCTTCTCATCTGTAACACTGTGGACAATCTTTCAATTTTTAGTATTAACTTGTTTAAATTTCACAATAATACTTATTTGTTTAGGCAGATTCAAGGTGTGGTCCTCCCAACCATCAAAGGAGGCTATTACGTCCTCCACCTCCAGAATCTGGACAGTGTCCCAGGTTAACAGTCGATTAGATTCTCTTTCTGCTATGACCTCTGGATGGCCTATCCAGTCAAACTCAGAAAATCTTGTTTTACAAGGATTGCTATGAGTTATTTTCAACTGATCACAACCAGCTCTAGAAAATACTCCCCTTTACCATCTAGCACAAAACCCCTACTCCTCTTCTGGGATTCAGCTTTATCCTCAGAGAAGTAGGTAACTGTTTATTTTTCCATTTGTCCCCAACCACCTCCTATTCTTAGAAACATTTTTACCATCAGCTTAAAAATAAATAAATTATTTTCATTAATTAATTTCTCCTAATTAATAAGTTAGCAAATTAAATAACTTGCTTAATCAATCAATAATGATTTGAGTTTTTCTTGCCAGAAAAATAAAATAAGCAAATTGTCTTTAACTAGTTAACACTAGTTAACTTTAATGAAGCTGTCACAACTTCCCCACCTGGAAGTAACACCGTCCTCGGTGTTTCAGCCTAGCTATGCAAAGAGCTACGGGTAAGCTTCCTGCATGAAATTCTCATCCTCCCAAGTAGCTTCATCTGGTTTGGAGTGCTTCCATTGCACTTTTACCTAGATAACTACTCGTTTGCAGAGTTCGATTTCTCTTCGGTCAAGTATGCATTGCGGCTCGACCAGAAACTCTCCGTCTGGTTCTACCTGAAAAACAAAAAATGTTTCCAAGTCAATATACATCAATCTTGTTTAGAACTTCAAGTTAGGGTTTTTATTGCTATGCTACTTGAATATTTTGCCAATGAATCACATGTTTTTCATCATGAACATATCGCTTCAACAAGGACACATGAAACACATTATGAACTTGAATGTGGCTGGGTAAAGCCAATCAATAAGCTACTAGTCCTACCCTTTCCAGTACTTGGAAAGGTCCACAGTATCTGGGAGATAATTTGGCACAAGAGGTCCATCTCAAGGTACTCCTCTTGGGCTTAATTCTGACATAAACATGATCTCCCACTAAGAATTCACGATAAGACATTTTCTTACTGCAAAAATATTTTGTCGGTCTTGCGCAACCTTCAAATTCTGCCTTATTCTTTTTACCTCAGTGTCCATTTTCGCCAACATTAATTTTGTCTCGGGACTGCTCTAGTTTATAGGTGTACGATATTGCCTATAAACCGTGGGAGTTTTCCCCACAATCAAGCCCACTTAGGTTGCTACCCCATTTGCAAAACCTTAGCAAGTATTGTGCCTTATGAGCCATTCAAGTAGAGATCCCTTTACTCTTTGTTTTTTAAGTACGAGGGGTTTCCGCAGTGCATTATATTAGATATCATTTTTGGGATTCAACTGCGTTAAGTAAGTCATTCATGTATGACCATTTCCATGAGAGGTAGTCGCAACTGACTAATTTCTCATGATTTTTGAATAGTCCACTTAGCACTCATTGCATCGGGTGATGCTCACAGAGGTGAAGAAGTGGGATTGAAAATAGTGAAAAGAATCACATAGCGTCAATCATCACTGCACCCGGTAACCAAGACTTCCCGGGAGGTCACCCATCCCAGAACTCCTCTGGCTCAAGTGCGCTTAACTATGGATTTTTCCCCACAATCAAGCCCACTTAGCTTGCTACCCCATTTGCAAAACCTTAGCAAGTATTGTGCCTCATGAACCTTCAAGTAGAGATCCTTTTACTCTTTGTATTTTAAGTATGAGGGGTTTCCGCAGTGCATAATATTAGATATCATTTTTGGGATTCAACTGCGTTAAGTAACTCATTCATGTATGACCCATTTCCATGAGAGAGGTAGTCGTAATCGACTAATTTCTCATGATTTTTGAATAGTCCACTTAGCATTGATTGCATCATTCATGTATGACCATTTCCATGAGAGGTAGTCGTGAATCTGATCAATTTTTTCATGATTTTTTGAATAGTCCACTTAGCATTGATTGCATCGGGTGATGCTCAGCAGGTGAAGAAGTGGGATTGAAACTAGTGAAATGAATCACATAGCATCAATCATCATTTACGGGGCTTCGCACCCACTAACAAGGACTTCCCAGGAGGTCACCCATCCCCGTAACTCCTTTGGGCTCAAGTGCACTCTAATCGTGGAGTTTTCCCCACAATCAAGTCCACTCTAGCTTGCTACCCCATTTGCAAAACCTTAGCAAGTATTGTCCCTCATGAACCATTCAAGTAGAGATCCCTTTTACTTTTTTTGTATTTGAAGTATGAGGGGTTTTCCTTAGCAGATAATATTAGATCGAGTTTTCTGAGATTCAACATGAATGCCAAAAATGATCTAATACAACATTTTAATATTTAATTAAAAATATTACAATATACCCAAATTATTTTAGAAAAATTCAAATTTTCCCGTATAAAAAACATAATACATCAATATGTAATTTTTTATTAACATTCCTAAATCATAAGATTCCACAATTTTATGAGATAAATATTTTATAATGATAATATCAATAGTTTAATCTTTTAATTAAATATTTCTTTCAAAATATAAACGTTTTTCAATAATTTACTTTTTAAATTTTTTATATCTTTAATATAAATAATTTATTTTTTATTTAATAAATTCCAAAAAATAAAACTAATTTTTTATATCTTTAATGACAAATAATTCCTTTTTTTCCTTAATAAATTCCAAAAATAAAACTACCATACATTAATAAAATTTCAAACTTTACACACGATCACTAGTTTGCCTGAAAAGGATATTCCTTTGGATTTTCGCATCCCTCCAAATATATGTAAATTAAAAATTAATAAAATTTGAACCTTTCCACGCGATCAAGTTTGAATGCACCATTCAGTACAATTGAAAAGATATCACTCTTTTATATTTTGGCTTCTTTTTCAAAAAATATGTAAATTAATTTAATCAATGCTTTTCTAACATATAAGCTTATGTAAATTATTTCATAAAAATAGTAGCATATTCATATAAATACAAAATAATTATTTTATATTTTTATATATTATATTAATATTAGTATGATTATGTGGTTGTTATAGCTAGGGTTTTATAAATATATATATAAAAAAAATTGTAACAAAAAATTATTGCAATATTAAAAATGTATTACTAATATATACATTTATATGATTCACCAAATATAAAAAAGTTATAGGTCAATTTAAATATGAGGAAAAAAATTACACATTTTTTTTTAAAATGGACCATTTTGCCAAATAAAATTTGCTTATATATAAATGAATGTTATAAATAATGATGAAGATTTATGCTGAGGAACTGATTAAAATTAGAATAATCTCTAAATTCCTAGGCCGATGCACACATTTACTTGATTAACCTCAAATATAAAAAAATTATAAGTCAACTTTAACTTGAGAAAAAAAGAAGTACACATCTTGTTGTAAAAATAAACTATTTTATTAAATAAAATTTGATTATATATAAATGAATGTTCTATAAATAATAATGAGACTTATCATGGAGAAACTTATTAGAATTAGAATAATCTCAAATTATTAAGAAATTTGTGAGTCGAGAGCTACTTAGCACAAAATTAATTTCTTAAATTTATTGAAAGTAGTGGATCATTTTGTTAAATGAAATTTGCTTATATGTAAAGATTTTAAAATATATAATTTTTTTTAATTAGAAGAATATTTTAAATCAAAGTTTTGAAAAAAAATGTTAATTTTTGAAAAAAAATAATAAGTGTGATTTTTAATTCAAAATAAATTTAAAAATAATAAGTGAAAAAAATTATTTTCACAATAACAATAGTTTTTAGAATATATGATATCATTCTAATTACAAATTTTTAATGATATATTTATGATACACATCTTAGAAAATAAAGAGAGAAAGTAGAGAATTTTTTAGCTCAGCTTTGACTATCCCATTCTAAAAAATATTCCAAAATGAATAATCAAATTAAATAAAGTTCCTTCCTCGTGAAGATATGAGACTTTAGACGGCTTGACGACGGAGTTAAAATTTCCGAAGCAGTGAACTCGTTCTCATCGTTCATCTCACCTTTTCACGCAACTTTAGTTGTTAAATCAATCATTTTTTTTTCCTGTAATTTGTTTTTCCTTTTTTATTTGTGATTTTTTAAAAAGATAATGGAAAACTGTCACAAGAATAACATGATTTTTAATTTATTTTTTAATTAAAAAAATTTATTGATTTCTAATAATTTGTAAATAGATTTTTTATATTATTATAAATATATAAAAGAAATAATTTCTAAAAAAAGTAATATTATTTGAATGGGCCTAATAGTTAAGAGCATGTGTTTTCTTCCTAAAAAAGTTACAGTATTCAAGACTAGAGGGAGATAGTGTATTAATAATTTTCAATCTATGTTGGTGCAACTAGGACCTAAAACACCCACCATAGCCAAAGTTGTCTCTTTTCTCCCTCACCACCACCTACACGGAAATACCTCTATTATTGGTAATATAATTTTGATGTGGAGTTTTGCCAAATTCCAACATAAAATGACAAACAACTTTTTGCTTGTAAGCCTCCTTCCTCCATTCAAAGCAGCCCAATGGTTTTAAAGGAAGTCTTCCCATTGCCATAAGGAATTCAAGTAGATTCCTTTTAGAGGTAACCCATTATACCATAGAACAACTCAACATGTCAAAATGAAAACAAAATATTTCAAGACCAAAACTTCTTCAAGCACCAAGGACATAGGTGGCTAGTATCATTTATGCCAAACATTAACATAGGGTATATACAATAAATGTAAGAAAGCGATATTGTGGGGGAGAATTCTTTACTAGTAAAAAACCATTCTTAGAACCATAAAACCATAAAATTACTGCAACATGCAAGAATGGAAATGGTAGACCCCCCAAAAACTCAAATTAAATAAGGTGCTCACATGAACATGATTCCCCCAAAAGTGGCAATAGGGCCATCATAAATGCACACCCATTTGAACACGTGTGTTCCTAGGAGCATGCATGCATTCCAAGGCGTACTGAAGTTTAGCAAGCCTTGATATTTGAACCAAGATACCAACGAGGCCACCAAGTTAGCATGGGATCACGCTAGACAAATGCAATCCTAAGAATGTGCACACACTCTCATAAAAGAAATATACACACCTTTCTCTAAGAAAGTTAAAGTGTTCTTAGTAATGTGAACACCTTCCTAAGAAAGCACGTAGGTTCTCTTAGTAACACACACATTATTGTATGACCAGTTTTTATGTGCCCATAACCACATATTTTTTACAATTTTTTGGGATCAACAAGTATATGATTCTTTAGGGTTATTAGGAAAATTATTCATCCTTGGACTACATCTATTTTCCAATCAATGAAATAAATCTTCCTTGGGTTCGAGGTAAGAATTCTAATGGATTTTTCTTTTTCCCTTTTCCTAAAATTTTAGTTTCAAAATTGAGAATCCTAAATGATACCCTAAACACAATCACCATATTGAATTGACAAAAACTTGGTTACCATCAAACCTAGTGTGAACCCAAACCCATGATGGCCAAACTATGACTTAGAATAGCCAAACCCCAACCAAGAACAAACAATTCCCATCGATGAAATGGATTATCATTCACTATATCGAGGGTATTGATACGGGATCCGCAACATACAAGAGATCCCTCACATTTGTATCTCGCAAGTTCATTAAATTCAATTGTATCATTCATTTCTAATGGATAGTCGTCACAGTTAAGCAATATTTCCGATTATAGGGCTAGGATGTATGATCGCTATAGAACTAGTCTCAATAAAAACCAAATTAGAGACATTATCATTGTTAAAAAGGATTTTTTGTTGTTTTTCGTTTACCCAAGGAATGACCAACCTTTTTTGAGTAAACAAAAACATGTTTGTATCGATTGTGTGCACATACCAACCATTTCAAGACCACCGGGATGGATAAAGCGATTCATGGTATTAAATAAACCTCTTTTATAATAATAGGGAGGTACCTCTCACATTTCTTTAAAAAAGTGATGGGAAAAGTTCGTGCTAGGACTCTTTCCATATAAACTACTTTGACATGGGAGAAACCCAAGGGTGGGTCATGAGTTGACGAGAAGATACAAAAAAATGTTAGGTGCAACTTCCAAAAAACTAGTTCCCTTATCCACCTCAGACAAAGGCATAACCCCCCCCTACCCAACATCCTATTGCAATGGATAACATTTTTTTTCTTATGTGGTTCTAGTGGTCCCCAAATATCGTTGACTGACATCACGTCCAGTGGAATAATTCTACTTGGTAAATCTAATCTAAAAGGATCATTTCTTTCCAGCTCAACCACGAGTCTCGACCTCGACGAGCGTACGGAGAGAATTCAACATGTTGTCTCTCAATAATAGAGGTGCTTTAATGATGAGGACTTGGCCAATTGAGCTAATCCTCGTGGATTTGTACCTGAGATAGCAGTATTGAAACCCAAAATGAAAATAACCACATTGACTTGCACTCCCTAGTGTAGCATGGCACCTTAGTAGCATCCCCATGCAAAGAACCATTAGTAATTGATGTTGTAGGAGGATTTGTACCATTCATGATCCAGGGTGGATATTGCAGTGGTCACCCGCCTATTCCACTGGGCTCCACCATCAAGTTTATTTCAGTTTTCGCTTTCGGCACATACAGGTTACTATTTTTAGCCGAGTTTTCTGGGTCCTAAACTCGAGCTGTTTTGAGGCCCCTAAACGAAGCGTTGGGAAAACCGGAGAGCAACATGGGTCCATGGACCGATGTTGCTCATTCCAAATTTGTAGTCCTTGGATAGATCTTTCTAACGAGGTATGGTACACGTCAAACGGAGATCGTATGCCAAAGTTACGCCCCTGGGAAGTTGAAACACCAATTTACCCAAACGGGGCCCATAGTTTTGGCGCTTCATCTCCTAGGGTTAGGGTTTTGGCTGTGTAGGATTTCCCATTGTTTCTAAATGATAAATAGGCCCTCGAGCCTCATTGTAACTCAGTTCAGAGGCCTGTAGCCGCCACATCTCTTCTCAGAGATAGCTACCAGCGCCCTAGCTAGTTTTATTTCCATTCTGTTTGCAAGCAAATTTCAGTTCTTTGATATTAATGAAATGAAGTGTTATTTCCACTGCATCTTTGTATTTATGTTTATATGTTTATCTCCAAGGCGTTCCCCGCATAAACGGATCGTATATAGTCTTCTCGCTTTTTCTCGATCCTTCTTTGCATGTCCCCAACGAGGTCGGGGTATAAGGAGCTAGGGCTCGATCTGGTGGAACCTTTGCAAGATCAGCCTCGCCAACCTCGACGGACGCCCATGGGGGACGAAAAGAAAGATGAGGGAGCAGGAGATCCTATCAAAATATTGCTCGAGGAGGCCTCGAAAGACAAAGGAACGTGATGATGGATAACTTTGCTCAGATCCTTCAACGGCTACCCACCGGCGGCGCATCTGCATCCAGCAGCCACTCTGGAGGCGCGACTCCTTTTAAGGTACAAGTAAATTTTGACATTCCCATAATTGAGGGTCAAATAGACGCAGATGTTGTAGATAAATGGTTGAATCTGTTAGAAGGATATTTCTCGGTTCATGACTTCGACCAAAGAGAATGATTATCTTTGTCTCCAGCCACCCCCACTGCTGACCCAGGGAAACCTGCACGGGAGAACAAGGACGTAGCGAACCCTCTCGCCCCTACCACCAACTGGAATTCTTTCCGAGACGCCGTCAAGGAACAGTACTATCCCGTGGGGAGCTATGAGGACAAGTACATACAATGGACCACGCTGCGACAACAAAGGGATCAAGATGTGCATGAGCTGACGAATCTGTTCCATACCCTGTGCACAAAGTTGGGTATCAAAGATTCGGAGAAACATTTGGTGCTAAAGTATCGCAACTGTCTGCACAGATACATTCAGGAGGAAATGGAGTTCCTCGACATCTCCTCGCTTGGTACGGCATACCGGTATGCTGCCAAGATTGAGCAGAAATTCAAACAGAAGAAGCGAGACTTTGGATCTACGAATCAAAAGCAAGGAAAGGTGCTTCCAAACCGCAGAACAAAGGACAGAGCCAAGGCATGGCGGCTAAAGACAACCCATCAAAGCCACAAGAAAAGAACAACACCGTAAAGCCAAAGAAGGACACGGGAAAGTGGTGTGAGTTCCATAAGAGCTCCACTCACAACACAAGTGAGTGTCGGGCCAAGCAGTCGCTAGTGGCCGAGATGAGGGCGTCTGAGTCAGATGCATGCTCCGACTCCGAATCAGAACCTGAAAAGGGGAATGAAAAAGGGAAACAGATTATTGATGCGGAGCCCAACGCCACTGTTGCCACTACAAAGGTCCAGAAGGAGGAACCCGAAGATCCAGAGGAGGAGGAACGTCTCTTCCACTCCCAGATGTGGGTAAAGGGCTCCCCTGTACAGTTCATTGTCGACAATGGGAGCCAAAAGAACCTCATTTCAGCAGACGCCGTGAAGCGGTTGGGCTTGCCGACCACAGCTCACCCACATCCATACACCATCGGTTGGCTTCACCAAGGACGAGATCTCCGCGTCAGCCGGCAGTGTCGCCTTCCCTATAGCATCAAGCCCTTCACGGATGAGGTATTATGTGACGTTGCTCCTATTGATGTTTCTGATGTATTATTAGGACAACTATACTTGTGGAAGCGTCATGCTGTGTATGAGTCTCGACCTCGTGCTGTTATTGTTACTTTGGGAAATAAGTTGTACAGGATACCAGAGGTACCACCTCCTGCCGCTATCTCTTTGGTTACCGCAAAACAATGTAGTAAGCTCATTTCCCAAACCAGGAAATTCGTTTTCCTGATGATCCGCCCCCAGGGCAAGAAGAAGACTGTGGCCACGACCTCCAGACAGGGCTCCTCTGCACGACAACAACAAATGGATAAGGTTTTGGAGGAGTACGGGGACATATTCACCTCACCCACAGGGGTTCCTTTGCACTGTCAGGTCAAGCACCCGATTGATCCGAATTCCCCCCTGCAGCCGCTACCCAATGGACCGATCTATCGACGCTCTGTTCTGGAAAATGATGAAATCAAGAGTCAGATTCAGGAGCTGTTGCAGAAAGGTCACATCAGACCAAGTTCATCGCCCTGTGGGAGCCCGATCGTGTTGGTACAGAAGAAGGATGGGACGTGGAGACTCTGTATTGACTATCGGGCGCTGAACAAGATCACTGTCCGGAATAGGTACCCAATCCCACGAATTGATGACCTTCTAGACCAACTCAAAGGTGCAAAATATTTCAGCAAGATCGACCTGAAGTCTGGGTATCACCAGGTACCAATTGAACCCTCCGATGTGTGGAAGACTGCCTTCAAAGCCAAGGAAGGCCTTTTCGAATGGCCGGTCATGCCTTTCGGGTTGACGAATGCTCCCGCCACCTTCATGAGGATGATGGATGACATCTTGCGGCCATTCACCAACTCATTTGTAGTGGTGTACTTGGATGATATTCTGATCTTCAGCCAGACTGGGGAAGAGCACCTTCACCACATCCGACAAGTCCTCCAAACACTGCGGCAACACAAGTTGTGTGCCAATTTGGAGAAGTGCACTTTTGGCATGACCCAGGTTCAATATCTTGGATACATTATTGATGAAAGGGGGGTGCATGTGGATCCAGCCAAGATCCAAGTCATTCGGGATTGGCCAGCCCCAACCACTATAACAGAGCTTCGCAGCTTTCTGGGTCTTGCTAATTTCTATCGGAGGTTCGTGTTGGGATTCTCTCATATCACTGGGCCCTTGAGTCAAGTCACCAAGGGAGGAGCGAGAGTAGCACTACCTAGTGCACTGTATATGCTCATTTAACCAAAACTGCTCTTTCCTGCTCACTTTTTTTATTGTGCAACAGAGCTGAGATCGATTGAAATACTTAACTATGCTAATGGGGTAGCTTCACTGGTCAGACATCCAGCTGGCATTTCATAAGGAGACATCTTCCCATTGCCGCCTCGCAAGTATCCCACTTATGACAAAGAAATGTACTCCATTGTGCAAGCTTGTCGACAATGGAAGCATTAAATTTTGGGGAAGGAAACAATCATCCACACAGACCACCAGCCCCTGCAGTTCATACAGAGACAAGGGAAGTTGCAGAATGATCGCCATCAGAAGTGGTCCACATATCTGCAACAGTTTCATTTGAACATCAAGTACAAGAAGGGTAGCACCAATCATGTTGTAGACTGCCTCAGCCGACCACCGATCGTGGCGCTCACCACTGTGCTCAACTCTTGTGGGCACGAGACTTCTGATTGGCCGCTTCTCTATGAGAGTGACCCAGAATTCGGCCAAACTTACAAGGCACTCTTGGGGGTACGCAAGTTCCAAATTTTCACCTCCAAGATGCACTTTTATGTCACATGGGACACCTTTGTGTTCCTTCAAGCGAGCGTGCCAAGATGATATGGGAAGCACACTACAGTCGAGTCGCGAGGCATTTCGGGGTCGAGAAAACAGTAGCAATCTTGCAGAAGTATTTCTATTGGCCGAACCTTCGAAAGGATGTTGAGAAGCACATCAGATCCTGCACTTCTTGTGCCATTGCCAAACCGACCATCAAGAAGCAAGGCCTATATACTCCTCTACCTACCCCTAGTCGACCTTGGGAATCCATCTCCATGGATTACATGTCGGCCCTGCCTTCTACTAAGCAGGGAAATGACTGTGTTTTTGTGGTCGTCGACAGATTCTCGAAGATGGCCATTATGGCGGCCTGCAAGAAGAATATCACAGCAGAAGCCACTGCTAAACTCTTCTTTGAACGAGTGTGGGTGTACTTTGGGATCCCACAGTCTATCATATCAGATCGAGATAGCAGGTTCCTCAGCACATTTTGGTCCAGCCTCTGGTCAATGTTGGACACAAATCTCACCAAGTCCACAGCTTTCCATCCCCAAACAGATGGCCAGACAGAGGTCGTCAACATAATGATTGTACACATTCTGTGCATGTACAATTCAAAGCATCCACGCACATGGGACGAGAGCCTCCCTTATGTACAACATAGTTATAATCGGGCTCTCCACAGTTCAATTGGCCATAGCCCCTTTCAGGTGGGCTTGGGATTCCAGCCACTATGTCCCATTGACGTAGCCATGCCATTTGCAGCTGCTCAGGCCAATTCATCTCATGTCCAGTTTGAAGTTGACAAAGCCAGTAGCTTCATCGAGCGCATTCAACACATCCGCCAACAGGTTCATGATATATTGGACAGAGCCAATGCCAAGTACAAGCAACGCCATGATCAACACCGGTGCCACACAACTTCCAGGTGGGTGACAAAGTATGGCTACATTTGCAGAAGGAGCGCCTCACTGGACCCCATCGCAAGCTTCGCCCGCTCCGATACGGGCCGTACACCATCACCAAGGCTGTAGGGAACAATGCATTCGAGCTCAGCATTCCACCATTCCTTGGTCTGCACCCAGTCTTCAATGTGGATCGCCTTCGTCCTTACTTCCCACCTCTACTGGACACCTCGGACATTGCAGAACAACTCACACCAACTGAGTTAAATCCAGACCGCATGGAACAGGCCACCACAGATTGCATCATAGACATGCAAATCAAGAACACTCGCCAGCAGAAGATCCAACTATATCGGGTTGTCAAAGCTGGCCAACTCCTGCACCAAGGAAAGTGGTTCACCAGGGACCAAGTTCAGCAGAAATTTCCTCATCTCATGGAGGAATTTAACGCAATGGGGACCATTGCTTCCTAAGGGGGGAGGAATGATCCAGGTGGATATTGGTGGTCACCCGCCTATTCCACTTGGGGCTCCACCATTGTCTATTTCAGTTTTTTAGTTTTGGCACAGTTTACTATTTTTAGCAGTTTTTCGGGTCCTAAACTTCCGGAGCCGTTTTGAGGCCCTAAACGACGTTTTTTGGGAAAACGGAGAGCAACATGGGTCCATGGACCGATGTTGCTCGTTCCAAATTTGTAGTCCTCGGATAGATCTTTCTAACGAGGTATGGTACGTGTCAAACAGAGATCGTATGCCAAAGTTACGCCCCTGGGAAGTTGAAACACCAATTTACCCAAACGGGGCCCATAGTTTTGGCGCTTCATCTCCTAGGGTTAGGGTTTTGGCTATTTAGGATTTCCCATTGTTTCTAAATGATAACAGGGCCCCTCGTTTTTCATTGTAACCTGGGCCGCATAACGCAGTGGGTTAGCGCGTTTGACTTGATAGCTACCGCCCTAGCTAGTTTTATTTCCATTCGTCCGTGCGGTAAATTTCAGTTTTTTGATATTAATGAAATGAAGTGTTATTTCCGCCGCATCATTCGTATTTATCTTTATATGTTTATTCCGTTGCTTTCCATAACCGATCAATTAAACACTAAATCACAATTTTACTATGATAGGGCACATGGAGGTTCATCTGATCTTCATAGATGTACTAGTTTTCAACATATTTAGTATGGGCTAGTGGAGGGTAGTAGGAATACATTTGTTTTCGAGGAGATTATTATCTTGACCATAGTTATATATATATATATATATATATATACATATTATCATTCACTTTTTTTACATATCTAATTATATGTTATTTGTAATTGTCATGCCCTAAAACACTCCCACCGTAATAGATGCATCAATTCTAGTTTCTATAATTAATGTTTTATTGGATGTTGATTTTTCAATAAATGTACTACATACAAGGTATGGTGATCTAAAATTACCCCTCCTGGAAAAAATTCCATATGTTTTCATTCCATATTATAGAGTCTTTGATTTTCAGTATAATTGTGGTGTTCGTTAAATGCTTTTACATATTGCGATGAAAATAGGCACGGATCCATGCACACCTTAGATAGACATATCATTCTCTTCCTAGCTATCATGTGTCAAATTATTATTTTTTAAATGTTTATTTCATTATATTAATTTTTTTGAACAATTAAAATCTTATAAATGTGTATGTAGGTTGCACCATTTTCCGATTTTTCCACTACCTCTCCTGTTACACACCAAAATAGGTAACCCTATAGGAGAAATTTGTTCTCCCATTCTTCTCATCTAGTCATCCCACTAACAACCCTTGATAACCACTGCTAGTTGATGACGTTGTTACATTATATCTCTACCACCTGCATCAGTCATATGTTTCTCACCCATCTAGCAAGAGCACAATTTGTTTCACAATTGTGTGCTTATGTTTGTTTTTATGTGATATTTTGGAATGGATTATGGATTAAATTGGAAGAAAGAATGGTTTTGACGATGATATTATTCCCTCACATTAAATGTGTGGTCAATATTCAATCCTAATCCAATGGGACCTCCTCTAATGGCCCAATGGGTATAAGAGGGGAACTACTTGGGAAGCTCTCATTGAGAGAGAATAGTCCCATCTATCCCTTTTCATACTTAACACTTTCCATCATAAATTACAAGCCCTTATTCCACCTCCATTCTTTAGGTTCAACCGAACATTAGTTCTATGGGATTTGACACCATACATCCTCATACCTGGGTAGAGCCTTGAACATTTCCCTGGGATGTTGATGTAGATAAAAGAAAAGGAAAAATCATATAATGTCCACAAGAAAAATAAAATAATAATATCAAAATTCATAAGATGATGGAGACATACACATTTTCATGTGGGAAAAATCCTAGCATGATTTCTCCCTTACTCATTATGGCCATTACTTGGTTCCTAAGCACATGTTTGCTCCTTTACATCATAAAGTAACCCTTGGGTGTACCAACCCTAATGGGAAATTATTTTCCTCATAATTAAGGGGTAATACAATTTTTATACATGAGACAAATCAAGATATAACCCTTTGATCTATGAGCAGTAATACAAATAAAAATAAGGGAAAAGTAAAAGACCCACAAGAGAGTTTGAAAACTAAATGCGAAGCTGGTAACTCATGCATTCATAATTTCTCCCTCCTCACATCTATACACTCAAGATGAGGATCCCCATCATGACGATCCCTTTAACCATATCACTTGGCCATGAAGTCTCCTCCCCTCCTTTCCATTATTATTTTTCACTGACACCTATCAATTGAAGGGTGAACCAGGGAAATGTTACTTCCCCTTAGGGGATGGAGTCACCTAATAGTCTTGTCCTTTAGCCACTCCTACTTAGGGAGGAACACCGTTGCAAGTTAAAGGCTTTAATTTTGGAAGGGAAGTCTCATTTGAAGTGCTAAATGGCCTATTACTTCAATACTAGTTGACTTAGATGCAAAAATGATTATTGCACATGATGACTGGTTTCTTTCACTAAAATTTTGTTGTGACTGAAATTTTTTTTAACCATGAACGTATGAAGGAACCTTTCCCATGGGTACCTAAGCAATTTCGTAAAATACGTTAGGCACCGCAGTGAACTATTGAGAGCCTTGGTCTTTTGAGTAGAGCAGAAAAGAATACTGGTGATCCTTGGACAACCCTTGCACCTGTGATGTTTAGCAACTTTGCACATTATTCGATGATTTGATTATTTAGGATGACACACTTAGTCCCAACATGTTTTGGTCGTTTTGGGGTGACTCTTAGAGACACAAGCTGATCTAGGGCCAAGATGATAATTTTTTTTTCCTTCTTAGACATGGTAGGGATAGTGGCACATGGAAAGCTCCCCAACCTTGAGCATGCTTAGGAACTTTGACTCGATGGAGACACAAGAGATCACCTTTGGTGCCCCAAATGGGGTTTTGGAGTTCACAGAGGGGATGTTTCTAGAAATTTGAGGGAAAACCCCCAATCATGATTTTAGGAGTCCGCTACACCACTCATGGCACCTTGAAGCCTCAACGCATGCCATGTGGAGCCCAAAGCATGGATGGAATCAGCTTAATGGCTCACACGTGTGGGAATTTGATGGATTTTATGTCTAAGCTTGTGGGTTGCCTTGTAACCAAATGCATATTTATGATTTTACTTGTTTTCCTAGGGGATATTAGGATAATTAGGAATAATTCCTCCTCATATAACTAGAGGAGAGGACATATCACTTTTCATCATCATCACTTGTGAACTTGACCTCTCTTTTTGAGAATTTCAACCTCTTTTCCTATTGGAGAGATGTGATCTATGGAGTAAATATTTTAATGGATTTATTGTCTTGTCTTTGGAGAATTTCCCTTGGATTTATGATTGGATTGGACATGCATATTATCTTTGTTACTATGTTTATTGTTGAATTTTGCAACAATAAATAGTGAAAGTGGCATCCGAAACATCATTCAGGCATCCGAAACATCATCCTTCATCCTAGTGAGAAGCAATTTGGGACCAGGAGCCTGCTGTGCTATTTTTAGTTGTATGTCTATTTTTAGAATGGCTCTAATATTCCGACATTAGCAGGAGGTTGATTCTGTATATTGGGAAAATTCTATCTTTAGATGAGTTTTTCTTTTTAGAATATGGGCGTGTTTATTTATAGATCGCTAATCTAAAAATAGAATGCATGTCGATTATTATTGGCCCTTAATAATAATCCGACAATAAATAGTAACTTATTCTCTTGGAGCACTTATTTCAGTGAAAAAATGTGGCACGTCAGTGGGCTGAAGGAATTACGCAATTCCTAGGGTTTTTGGTGACTCATGCATGGAGGACTTTGTTATAACTGATTTTGGCAAAGTTGTAACAGAGTTGGAAGAGTAGTTATGGGAGTTGTTATTTAGTTTAACTCAGTTGTGCTAGTTGTAACTGAACATACACTAGTGAAAGATGAGTGAATTAATTATTTGATTCATTCAAAAATAGTGGCTTACTTTCAATTGAAGAAATACAATAGTTAACTACTTACATGTCAGATCTAGTGGAGACCCAGTGGAGGGATAGGTGAAAGGGTGAGATGGACTATCTGTTGTGACTATAGTGGAGCATTAAAATCATCCACACACACATTGGAGATGCATATGAGTATTGCGCATTCAAGTCAAGGTAAGGTCGAATTCATTCAGGGTTCTTCTTCAGCAGGGTCTGCGCAGTGGAGGCAGGCTGTCAGGAGGCAAGAAATTGGTGCATAGATATGCACATTTCTGCAGGACAGTGTGAGATGATTGTATATTATACAGAGAGCTCTATGAGCTGAGCTTTGTATCAGATATATGAGATTGTTTCATGATCCATTGATATACATAATATATGATAGTTGGGGTTTTTAGCTTTAATATTTCGCGGTAAAACATCTTGTTATGTGTGATTGATTTTTCTTCATGTGTTTTCAATTGGCGATTTAATTTCCGCAAAGAATTAAGTAGAAGCATTTTGTATTTAACATAAGGATTAAATTTTTAGATCAGGAGAATATGGTAATATACATGCATATTGTATAATTTTCTACATGGTATCGTAGCTGGAGAGATTGCAATAGTGAAGCAGTGCTGAGTTTTGTTATGGTGGAACAATTCGAAATTGCTACAAGAATTTCTTGGTGCGAAAATTGAGCATACATTAAAATGGCTTTCAATGGGTTGCGGTTGGAGTATGAAATCAAGGGCAGCTCGAACTACATATCTTGGAAGGACAGGATCGAGGCAGTGCTTGAAGATAATGGCTTGATGGAATTTATCGAGAAAGATGTTCCTAAGCCCACTTCGATGGATGTTGCATTACTTGACACATGGAAAAAGAAAGTACCAAGAGCAAGGAGGATTTTGTTGGAAGGTGTGAGAGACCATATTGTCTCAAGCCTTCACGGGAAAGCCACTCCATTTGCAATGTGGAAGGCTTTGACAGATATTTTCCGAAGTAGCAGTGATCATAGGAAGTTGGCACTGAAGGATAAACTTTGAAAAATCAATATGGAGAAGAACGACACTATTTCGGTATACTTGACAAAGGTTTTTTCAATGCAGTGATGAGCTTGGGAGTGTAGGAGTTAGTATTTCAGATGATGATTTGGTGAGCTTGGATCTCCTTGGACTTCCGAAGAGTTGGCACAGTTATGAAGACTCTATCAATGGACGGGAGAAACTGCCGGATTAGGAGCGACTGTGGTCGGATCTAGTGTAGGAGGAATTCAGGCGAAACACCAGAGATGGCTCTTCATCAAAGCATGTTGATGAAGAGGATTGTGCTTTGGCTTCCAAGGCAAAGAAGAAGAAGGGGAATAAATTCCATTCTAGATCTGAGGCTGAAGAAGATGGCAAGGAGCACAACATGTCCAACGTGAATTGTTTTCAATGTCACGAGTTTGAACATATTGCCACAGATTGTCCACATAAGAAGAAGAACAAGATGGTTGTTGGAGCTTCAGCTAGTGAGGCTCTTGCCTCACAATTTGAGCTCGACTTATCATTGATTGCATGCATGGTGTTTAGTGCATTGGGATCGAGGTGATACTTTGATAGTGGTGGTTCCTTTCACATGACGGGAGATGAGAAATTGTTCATTGACTTGGTGGAGAAAAATCTCCATATGCATGTTGAGTTGGGTGACGATGGATGATACAGTGTGACCGACAACGGTACCATTAACTTTCAGAGGGCATTAGGTAAACTCCTTCTTTTAAGAGATATTGTTCATGTTCTAGGTTTAAGAAGAATTTAATCTCAGTTGCAATGTTAGAGGATAGAGGCTATGATGTTGTCTTTAGTGAAGGAAAAGTGTTCCCACGGCACAAAGAAATAGGGCAAGCCAAGAAGTTTGGGATTTAAGTGAAGAATCCCTACAAACTCGAAGTAGATGGGATTTCTACGAAGCTTCCTATTGTTGGGAAGTGCGAGAAAGACATGCAATTGAAGCTTGAGAGGGAGCACGATTTGCATGAAAGTAAGAGTGAACCTTAGTATGTGGAGCAGCCACAATATGAGGATCATGGAGTGGGAGCAACCACTCATGCAGGGAAATTTCGTGTCAGATGGGCAGAGGGAGTGCATGCAGCTATACCACTAAGTGAGAGGTGGGGCGACATGCATATATAATCCCAAGAAGAAATTTCTGGGTAGGATTCATTGAGATGGTGTGGATCTCATGAATTGAACCTGGATACGAGGCACCCACAAAGCAGCAGTAGCATGATTAGTTGGTTGATGTAGTCAGATCAAAGTGACAGTGTCGGATACTGGAGCGTAGATTAGAGTTGAAAACAAGTGTAGAGTGCATGGGTGCAGAGTTCAACATCACAATGGTTCCTGTGGACATGTGCAGTATCTAAGCAGAAATCAGAAGACTTTGATGATAGATGCATTAGACTGATTGAGTTTTTTGGAGGCTATTTAGTTTCGTAAGTGTTGCGTACAAGTATTGCAGGGCGGATGCATGGAGTTGCATGGCACATGCAAAGACAATCCTTTCTTGTTGAGAAGGAGTGTTGAAGTTTGCAACAAGAAACAGTGAAAGTGGCATCCAAAAACATGATCCTTGATCCTAGTGAAAAATAAGCGCCTAAACTAGGTGGGGCCCACAAAAGCTATTTTTAGGTGTCTGTCTATTTTTAGAATGATGAGAATATTCTAACATTAGCAAGAGGATGATTCTCGATGGTTGAGAAAATTCTATCTTTAGATGAGTTTCTATTTTTAGAATATGGGCGAAGTCTATTTATAGATCGCTAATATAAAAATAGAATGCATTTCTATTATTATTAGCCCTTAATAATAATCAGACAATAAATAGTAACTTATTCTCTTGGAGCACTTTATTTCAGTGAACAGATGTGGCACATCAGTGGGCTGAAGGAATTACCAATTCCTAGGGTGGTTGGTGACTCATGCATGGAGGACTTTGTTATAACTAATTGTGGCAAGTTGTAACAGAGTTGGAAGAGTAGTTATGGGAGTTCTTATTTAGTTTAACTCAGTTCAGTGAGTTAAACTCAGTTGTGCTAGTTGTAACTGAACATACACTAGTAAAATATGAGTGAATTAATTAGTTAATTAATTCACAAATAGTGTCTTACTTGCAACAGAAGAAATACAGTAGTTAACTACTTGCATGTCATATCCAGTGAAGACCCAGTGGAGAGATAGGTGAAAGGGTGATATGGACTATCTGTTGTGACTATAGTGGAGCATTCAATGCATCCACACACACATTGGATATGCCTATGAGTATTGCGAAGTGAAGGCAAAGTAAGGTTGATTTCATTCAAGTTATTCTTCAGCAAGGATTGCGCAATGGAGGCAGGCTATCAGGAGGAAAGAAATTGGTGCATAGATATGCACATTTCTGCAAGTTAGTGTGAGACGATTGTCTGTTGTACTGAGACCTCTATGAACGGAGCTTTGTATGAGATATATGATATTGTTTCATGATCCATTGATACACATAATATATGATAGTTGGGGTTTTGACCTTTAAGCTTTCTCGGTAAAACATCTTGTTATGTGTGATTGGAAATTTAATTTCCGCAAAGAATTAAGTAGAGGGATTATGTATTTAACATAACGATTAAATTTTTAGATCAGGAGAACTGGTAATATACATTCATATTGTATAATTTCTACATTTATCGTAAATTTCTATTTTCAGGTCTAATGCATAAAATAAATTTTTGATCTAGGTTAAATTTGTGCCCTATTTTTGTTGAAGTTTAATTTTATTTGAATCTAGGTCATATTATTACATTTATTACTCATAATATGATATGTGATTATCGATCCCCTTGGTGATATCATGTTAGTTCTCCCTTGGGATATTCAATCCCTTACAAAGGTAATGGCTAGGGTTTTGATGCTGGGGCATCAAAAAATTCTTACTCCTTTACAGGTTTTAGCCAACCTTAAGTTCTCATAGAATCCATCAACCCTAGGACTAGGCACTGAACATACTTTTTTGGTGATCACTTCAAATTTTATCCAAAAATTTTCTCTTTCTCTCTCTTCTCAAATTCAACGACTTTAATGCCAAGTGACCAAGCTTGAGCTTGGTGTGAATTTCTAGGGAAGATAATTTTTAGGTGTTGGAGAGTCCAAAAATCGAGAGGGTAGTGGGCTCCACAAAATAACTTTTTTTTGTTGGCATTCACTTCAATTTCACGCATCAATTTCTATCTCAACCTACCAATCAAATTGTAGGTCTTGTATTTCCCTAATTATTTCTTTTCAAGGGAAGCTAACTTCCTCCTCTTGGGTCCTTCTTCTTATATTATGTATTTCCCTTAGAAGCCTCATTGTGCTAGCTGATACCTCAAACCTATTAAACCTATTAGGTGACCTATAGCTAATATTGACAATCCTCCCGTTGCTGAAAATCCATAAAGGGAAAGGGTTTTTGCTTTTGGTGACAGTGGGCCATCACCCCATTATTGTCACTTGGTCTAGTGCTTTCCTTGTAGGGTTCCCCTCTCCAAGGCATGTTAGATTTTTTGTCAATATTTTTGGTACTGTTTCTGATGATGAAGTGAGTCTACCTCCCTATAATTTGAGGATTTAACTTAATCTCTAACAACAAGATAAATCCTTTTATAGTGACTCCATTAGAATAATGTATTCCTTGTTCTTGATTTAACTCCAAAATTCAATGTTTGTAGGGTGTAGTAAGCATATTTTTAGGAATTTTCAATTCACCCTGGAAAATATTCATTTTTTTACTATGTGGGACTTGAGGAAATGGCTCCTTGGGATTTGCATGAGATGTACCTTATTGTGGATTTCAAGGATATTCCTAGATATTTAAATAGATTGAATATAAATACCATGATGAATGCTCCACATTTTAATGGTGATCCTTCTTCAATTGTGAATAATGTTTCCAATTTTTTCAAGTATACCTCAGGGATCAACATGATTCATGAGGCCACTCTCATTGTATTCTTCATTAATTCCTTTGGGGATGATTAAAGATATTGGATTAGACAATGCAGAACAAGCACCATCCCTTCTATTGGCGTATTCATTGAATAATTTCTTGGGTATTGGGTACCAACGTGTCATATTGAAGATTCCATCCAAGAATTATCTATTTCTCTCCAGGAAGGCCTCAACAACCATAATAAAGAAGTTGAAGAAGGTAATGTTAATCCAAAGGAAAGCATCACCCTTGAGTATCTTGATCATCATATTAATGAAGAAAATGAAGTTAGTGATGAGAAAGAGTACCTTGAGTAAGAATCCTCCATTGATAATCTAAAGAGAAATTTTGAAGTGGTCATAAATATGGCTTGGAGGATTGTATGCCTTACGTTGCTCTTCAATGAAGGTTCCTTAGCTTGATTGTTTATTTCTCCATATTCAAGGGGTGGGAAAGTGTTCGATGGTTAGTACAACAACAACTTCTTCAAGCACCGAGGACTTAGGTGGCTAGTATAACTTATGCAAAGATTAAAAGAGGGTATATACAATAAGGTAAGAAAGTGATATCTCAGGGGAGAATTATTTACAGGTAAAAAAATTTCTTAAACAAAAAAACCATAAAAGTCTCAACATGCAAGCATGTAAATAGTAAACCCCCCAGAATTTCAAATTAAATAAGGTGCTCAAATGAAGTTGATGCCCCCAAAAGTGGTAATGGGGCCATAAAAAATGCACACCCATTCTAACACACAATGTATTCCTAGGAGCATTGGTAGTTTGGATGCAAGTGTGAGTGATAAGCTTTCAAATCTCATGAAAATTTCTCTTGGGACCTCATCACAGTTCGCTAATTCTGTATCGGTCATCAACCTCCAATGTAAAATCCAAAGCTAAAATGCAATTAAAAAAAATTTCCACAAATTTTAAATGGCATTAAAACCCACTTTCTTTCTTAAATGACAGAAATACAATTAATTGATAATCCAATTTCCTTTCCATTGCATGGTTTAATAGTGGACTTCAACTTTTTTTTTAGAACCCTTAATAAATGACGACGACGATATTTATGTCACTTATATGAAAAGTAGCATTGATAAAAATTACATCTAAAAAATATTTACGAACTTGATTGACAAATTTAAAACAATATTAAACCCGTTTTTATTGAGTTATCGCATCCACTTTTGTTGTTAAACTCCACGCATTTAAAACTGCAATATCCACAGATCTCCAAGCTTTCATGTGATGGCCGTTAGATTAATTAGAAGATGAACAGTCAACTCAATTTATTATCGATTTTATCAATTATCCGGTTTGACAGAATTCTTAATCTCCTTGCAACTTTTATTGAGATAATTGTTGGATCATGATTGAAGCTACGATAACCATTCGATTCTACTTAAATTCCTCTACGATTTTCGTTGTTCTCTATTTCTCATTACTGTAATTCCCACTCTGGAATTTTGCCAATTTAACCCTCCTGGAAGTTTCCCTTGTTAATTGCGGAAAGCAATTTGGTGATCAAGTGATTAACAAAATTTTAATGTTGCAACTAACCAAGGTTACAAAAATGGCCTTTGATATTTTGATGCCACTCAAATTGCAATAACTTAATATTAGAAATTTTGCAGATCAAAATAGACAAAGATAAATCAATATGTGTGTATGCCGGAAGAGCTCACGCATATTTTAAATACTAAAAAAAACTCAGTTTGTAATATGTCCTCATATAATTCTAAGATACAGAGAAATAAATCCCAATTTTAAACTGGAATCAACTAAAACTCAATAAAAATCCGAAATAAACATCCGGCATTTGACAATTATGTCTCTCTTACACAGGTACAGAGGAATTAAAATTCTTCTATTTTTTCTTCTTCCATCAAATCCCCTCGCGATTACATTATCACTTAAAAAATATATAATGTTTACATAATCCTTTCAATTCAATTATTTGGAATTTGTTTTGTGCGATCTTGGATAAAATCTTATTCCATAAGATTTGCCTAAAAATCCTAAACTAAAAACTAAATACATTGAATCAAATACAAGTAGTTAAAATCCCAAAATATTAGTCAAATCCTATCTACTAAAACAATAAATTGCATGCTAAAGGATCCCACTCCTTTTATTGTAATTTTTTTCTGTATTTTTGTGATAAAACGAATTATTTCTCTCGTTGAGCCTCATGCTCCTGCATCAGACTCCTGAGGACAAAATTCTTCATGGGCTCCTGTCAATGTTCCTCCATAAAATTGCCTAATTTTTGTAGCATGTTATTTGTCATCCAAGTAGCTTCGGCAACTGGTTGATCTTTCCACTTGATCAAATACTCAAAGTATTCCCATCCTCTTGTCTTCTTAGATAATATTTTGTCTAAAATCTTCTCTAGCTGCAATATTTTTGCTGTGGGTAATTGTTTCAACTAGTCAATCTCTTCTTCGCCTTCAACTGTATCATCTGTGTCTCTGTCTTCATACCTATATAAATCCACAACATTGAAAATTGGAGATATTCCAATGTCAGGGGGTAATTCAATTTCATAAGCATTTTCAGAAAATTTTCTTAATAATTTGCATGGCCCAAATTTTTTAAATTTGAATTTGTTATATGCCCTTTTTGGAAGTCTTTCCTTCCTCAAGTGTGCTAGAACCAAATCTCCAACCTCAAAGTTAACTTCTCTCTTCTTCAAATCTGCTCTGGTTTTGTATTTGATGTTGTTGTCTTGAAACTGTTGTTTTACCCATTCATGTATTGCTTGAATTTCTGAAGCAAACTCTTCTCCATCAACACTTCTCATCTCTGCTTTTCCCAAATTCCTTAATTCATAAAATCCTATTGGGTGCATTCCATAAACTATATGAAATGGGATATGTCATGTACTCTTGTTAGGAGAGTCATTATAAGAATATTCAACCTGTGCCAAAATCTGATCCCACTATTTAGGATGTTCACCTGCAAGGCTTCTCAAAATATTACCCAAGATTTTTTTCACCACCTCAGTCTGTCCATCAGTCTGAGGGTGATAAGTTGAGCTGAAACTTACTTTAGTACCAAGATTTTTCCATAATGTCCTCCAGAAGTGACCAAAAAATTTGGTGTCCCTATCTAAGACAATTCTTTTAGGTAACCCATGCAATCTTATAATATCTTTGAAGAAAAAATTAGCAACATGAGTAGCATCACTAGTTTTATAACATGGAATGGAATGTGCCATTTTAGAAAATCTGTCAACTACAACATAAATTGCATCATTCCCTCTCTGTGTTTTTGGTAAACCGAAAACAAAATCCATACTTATCATATCCCAAGGTCTGTGTGGAATAGGCAATGAAACATACAAACCTGTGGTCTGACTTATTCCTTTTGCATACTGACAAACTTTACAATTCCGCACATAATTCTCCACTTCAGATCTCATATTTGGCCAAAAATAAAAATGCCTCATCTGTTCATAAGTCTTGTCTACACCAAAATTTCCACCAAGTCCACCTCTATGTTTTTCCTTAATTAAATTTTCTCTCATAGAACAATTCGGTATGCACAGCTGATTTATTTTAAATAGTAAACATTCTTGCAAGAAAAAATCCAGCCACTTACTTATGTCCAAAAAAACAGGATCACTGGATGCTTCAAATGCCTCTTTAAAATCCAAATCTGTTTTATACAATTCTTAAAGAAAATCAAAACCCAACACTTAAATTTGACTTTCTTGAACTAGAATGCTTTTCCTACTTAAGGTATTTGCTACATTGTTTGCTTGGCCAATTATATATCTCAACACAAAAATGAAACTCTCAAGATATTCTACCCATTTTGCATGTTTCTGATTTAGTTTTGGTTGCTTCATAATATACTACAATGCATGATTGTTTGAACAAAGCACAAACTCTTTAGACATCAAGTAAGCTCTCCACTTATTTAATGCCTGTACAACTGCATAAAATTCTTTGTCATAAGAAGAATATTTTATTTTTTTGTCATTCAGTTTTTCACTGAAATAAGCTACAGGTCTATTTTCTTGACTAAGCACGGCTCCAATAGCTTCTCCACTATCATCAAATTTCACTTGAAAAGGTTTATTAAAATCAGGCAAAACTAAGATGGATTTTTTTGTTATCTTTCTTTTCAATAACTGGAAATTTTTTTCTACTTCATCAGTCCATTTAAATGGTTGTTTGTCTTTCTTTATAGTTTCAATAATAGGAGCATTGATGTTACTAAAATTCCTTATGAATTTTCTATAAAAACTAACAACACCATGGAAGCTTCTTACCTCCAAAACACTTTTGGGTGAAGGCCATTCTATGATTTCCTTTACCTTCTCTGGATCCATCTTTAATCCATCAACAAAAACAACAAAACCTAAGTATAGAAATTCTTCCTTCATGAATGAATATTTTTTTAAATTTACCAGCAACTTTTCCTGATGCAACTTCCTTAAGACATAATTCAGATGTCTCAGGTGTTCTTCTTTAGACTTGTTGTAAAGTAATATATAATCCATATATACTATTACAAATTTACCAATAAATTCTTTCAACACTTCATTCATAAGCCTCATAAATGTACTATGAGCATTTGATAATCCAAACGGCATTACCATCCATTCATATAATCCTTCGTTTGTTTTAAAATTTGTTTTCCATTCATCTCCTTTGTTGTGAAACCAACTCCAAAAAGAGAAGAAAAGAGATATCAACGCCTTAGAAATAATCCACTTCAAGGGGGAAACCTCCAATACATTACATGAATGAAAAATTCTTGGATTATTCAAATTACAAAACCTCCTTTATACATATAGGATTCCATGAGGCCACAATGTAATCCTAGCCGACCTAACAATAATAATTTAAGGGCACGATAATAACAATATGGGGGTTACAAGGGTACAATAATAACAATAAGGGGGTTACACTAACAACAATAAGGGAATATACTAGTAATATAGGGACCTAACATGCCCCTCTCCTTCAAAAATGTGTTGTCCTCAACGCTTGAGTAGCTCTGGGTGCTTCTGTATAAAATTCTCATCCTCCCATGTAGAATCTTCAGTGGGTAAGTTCTTCCACTTGATGAGATACTCTGAAATTGATCGATTTCGTAGCTGTCGAGTTCTTGTTTCCATGACTGCTTCAGGTTCCAATATGATTTTTCCTTCCTCATCAAGTTCGGGCAATATTGTTTGAACTGGAATATTTTCACCTATAACCTTCTTTAAGCATGAAACATGGAAAATTGGATGCACTCGTGAAGAAGCAGGAAGCTCCAATTTGTATGCCATAGTACCAATCTTTTGCAACACCTTGTAGGGACCATAGTACTTTGGTGATAATTTATTATCCTTCTTAGCTTGCTTGAGGGACATTTGTTTGTATGGTTGTAGCCGTAAAAATACCCAATCTCCTACATCAAAACTTCTCTCGCTGCGATGTTGATCTGCCTGTTGTTTCATTCGATTTTGTGCCAAATTCAGGTTATCCTTTAAGAGTTGTAGAACTTCTTGTTGATGCTCGATGTGATCTTCCACTACTTTAACCTTCGAATTTTCCCTTAAAGATGATGTGATGGATGGTGGATGATATCCATAAAGTGCCATAAATGGGGTCATTTTTGCTGCAGTATGGAAGGAAGTGTTATACCACCATTTAGCAAGAGGTAACCACTTGACCCGTTGTGTTTGTTTATCATATACACAACAACGAATATATCCTTCCAAACATTTATTTACTATCTCAGTTTGACCATCAGATTGAGGATGATAAGATGAGCTATGAGCTAATTGAGTACCGAAACAAGAAAATAACTCCGTCCAAAAATTTCCAGTAAAAATGGGATCTCTGTCGCTCACAATAACCCTTGGGCTTCCATGTAGCTTTTGAATTCTGTCCATAAATGTAGTAGCAACTGTACTTGCTTTAAATGGATGAGATAATGCACCAAAGTGTGCATACTTGGTAAGTCTATCAACTACCACCATGATGACACTCTTTCCTTCGGACTTAGGTAAACCTGTGATAAAATCCATTGAAATCTCCTCCCAACGTTGACTTGGAATGGATAAAGGTTGTAGAAGTCCTGGGGTCTTAATTGTTTCCACTTTATTCTATTGGAAAACCAAACATTCCGCCACAAACTTTTGAATATCAGATTTAAGGCCATCCCAAAAAAATTCTTTCTTCACCCTGTGGTAAGTTTTTAAAAATCCTGAGTGTACTCCTAAAGGAGAAGTGTGCAATTCCAGAAGAATCTTTTGTTTTAGTTGGGAATTCTTACAAAGATATAAGCGATCTTTGTACCATAAGGAATCATTTTTCCAATTAAATGTATCAGATGTACTAGGATCTTGCTGCAAATTTTGAATGAGTGTCCATACATCTTTGTCCTTCTTCCATTCATCTCTTGCTTCAGTTATCCAATCTGGCTGGATAATAGAAATGGCACAAAGCAATGCTTCCACCTCTTCATTCTTTCTTGAGAGTACATCTGCAACAACATTAAGCTTTCCTTTTTTGTAGATTATTTCAAAGTCATAACCCAACATCTTTGTGACCCATTTTTGCTGCTCTTCTGAAGATAGTCTTTGTTCCAAAAAGTGTTTAAGGCTATCATGATCAGTTTTTACCTTGAAGTGTCTTCCCATTAGGTAAGGTCTCCATTTCTTTAGTGCATGTAGTATTGCCAACATTTCCTTCTCATAAATAGCCTTTTGTAAATACTTTCCTTTGATTGAACGACTTTCGAAAGAAATGGGTCTTCCTTCTTGCATTAAAACAACACCAATTCCATTTCCTGAGGCATCACATTCCACAATAAAGGTTTTTGTGAAGTCTGGCGTAGCTAAGACCGGTGCTAGGCACATTGCCTCTTTAAGATGTTCAAAGGCCTTAGTTTCTTCAGGAGTCCATGAAAATGCATCTTTCTCCAATAATGTTGTTAGAGGTGCTGCTATTCTCCCATAATTCTTAACAAACTTGCGATAATACCATTAACTTGGTAAATCCTACTGTTCTTTATAGTTTGTGGGTTTTCTGATTAATGAATTTAATTTCATTGAGGATATACTGTACCCTGCGTGAATACCAATACAATAGAATATTCCACCTCCATGTCAAAGAAACATTTGGATCTTTTTTCATATAATTGTTTCTCCTGCAATAGTTTGAGCACCCTGTCAACATGTTCAACATGATCCTTCCAAGACCTGTTGTAGATTAGTATATCATCAAAAAATACTAGCACAAATTTTCTAAGGAAGGGTTAGAAAATGGAATTCATCAACCCTTGAAATGTAGAAGGTGCATTGGTAAGGCCAAAAGGCATGACCAAAAATTCATAATGACCCTCATGAGTTAAAAATGTTGTTTTTGGAATATCTTCAGTCTTCATTCTAATTTGATGATATCCTGAACGAAGATCCAACTTGGTAAAATAAATTGCTCCATGTAATTCATCCAATAATTCATCAATCACAGGAATGGGAAATTTATCTTTAATGGTGAGCTTATTGAGCTCCCTATAATCCTAACACATGCACCATGATCCATCCTTCTTGTGTACCAATACTACAGGAGCAGAGAAAGAACTTTGACTAGGTTGAATTATACCCGCCTCTAACATTTCTGCAATCATACATTCAATTTCGCTCTTTTGGAAGTAAGGATATCTATAAGGCCTGATGTTTGGAGTAACACTTCCTGGAATCAAATGAATAGCATGATCATGATCACGAATAGGTGGGAGTCCTTTGGGAGTTTCAAACACCTTGGAATGATTGTCCAAGACTTGTTGGAGATATGCAGAAATAGATGATTTTGATGTTGGAACTTCTAGTGAGCATATTACCAAAATTCTTCTTTTTTCTTCGAGCTTTTCATGACATTGGGCTGTTGTGTTCTTGTCTTCCTTGATACGCGTAATTAGTTTCCTTTTCAACTTAAAAAAAATTTCAAGAAAATCTCTTGAAAATTAAAAGCTACCGTCCCCAAAGATTGTAACCATTGTACTCCTAGTACAACATCAGCACCTCCCATAGGAATGGAAAGCATTGGACTATTCAATACATATTCCCCCATGGTTAGCTTGATATTGTGGCATTTTCCAGAGCAATTTATAGTTCCTCCATTTGCAACCATCACTTGACATTCTGGTGCTGGGTATAGGAAACAATTCAATTCCTTGGCTACCTTACGATGAATAAAATTATGGGTACTACCTGAATCAATCAACACTATTACCTTTTTCTTCTTGATATGTCCTTCTATCTTGAGAGTTTGAGGAGTGGTAATTCCTGCCAATGCATTACACGATATGGTCGGACTCCTTTCTTCCTCTTCTTGGGTTGGTTCCTGGTGTGTATCCTCTTCTTGTTCATTTTCTTCTTCCTCTTCACAATCTATGTAAAATAATTTCTTCTTAGCACACTTATGACCTTTAGTGTATTTTCTATCACAACTGTAGCAAAGCCCTTTGCTCTTTTTTCTTCCAATTGTTGTGGTGTCAACCTTGTAGGTTGTGGAAATCTAGGAGTAGCAACACTTCCCTCTTTATAGAAGTGAGTGGTAGGCTTCCTTGTCGCCATAATTTTACATTCAATTGTTCTTGCCAACCTGAATGCCTTCTGCAATGAATCAGGTTCCAAAACGCGAACTTCATGTTGGATGTTATCCTTTAAAGTACCTATGAAGAGATCAATCCCGTGTTCCTCTAGAATATCAGTTACCCTTATATTCAATTTTTGGAAGTCCTCAATGTGCTCCCCCACTAAACCCTTTTGTTTGAGATTTATCAATTGGCTAAAGAAGGTGTTGTTCTTTGTATCCTCATAATGTGCTATCATTTCCTCCGTAAAAATTGACCAAGTGACAATTTTTTTACGGGAGCAAAGCCATCGATACCATACAAATGTATTTTGTTCTAAATGTAAAGTTGCAATGCATACCTTTTGTGTGTTTTGCACATTATGGAGATCAAAAAATTGCTCCATCTGTAGTATCCATGTTACAGGATCCTTTCCATCAAACTTCCTCATATCCATTTTTGGAATATGGTGGTTCTTCCCGCCAACATTAGATTTTATGAAATCACGATTAACATTTATTTTGTTCTCATCATGAGTTTCCTCTACTATTTTTTCGCCATTAGGAAACATTTCTTATATCAACTTTGTCAAACCTTCCATGTCTACTTTTAGATCATTCTTCATGTTTTCCATTTTCTCATCGATCTTAGCTTCCATGTCATCCATCTTAGATTCCATGCCAACTTCCATGCCATCTATCTTATATTCCATGCCATTCTTCAAACCATCCATCTTATATTCCACGACTTTCTTCAAACCATCCTAGTTTCCATGCCTTTCTTCAAAACTTCCATGTCATTTTTTGTTGCTCTTTGTGAGAGTGAAATTTTTTGCACTTGCTCTTGTAATTTTGATATGTCATGTTGCCATTCTTCGTCTTCATGAGACATAGTAGAGATTTCTAAAGGCTTAATGGGTGTGGAATTATTTTCAGGGGCCATTTTAGAATCCAATACTGATATCTATTCTAAAATATGCCCTTGGAATCAATTCAACTTGATTCTTCAAACAAGACTTATGCAATTCGGGAAAAAAAAATACACACCTTTTACTTTCTTTTGAGGAGCTCGATATTGAAATTTAATTATTTCTATAATTGTAGATCATCAATATCTGAAATTCAGCCTTGTAGTAGCCCTCTGAAACTGCTTTAAAATGCCACAAGTTTGATCTGATTTGGATTCTTCAAGGAAAATTTATGTGCAATCTCCCACAATGACCCAATTTTGGACTGGTTCAGTAGAGAGAATTTGTAAGACTTGCCACGTGTCACTATTTCCTCCTTTGGATATGAAATTGATAGATCGAAAACTACAGTCCATGTACTTGAATCCACTTCTTACAACATTCCAATCCGATGCTCAGAGAGAGAGCTATGAATATTTTCCCACAATCACCTCTTTGAGATGAAATTCAGAAACCTCAAAGAGCACTAACTTCCACAGGTCATATCTCCAAAAATGTTGTGAACCCATATCTGAAATTTTCCAATGATGTTCCTTAGGATTTTTGCTTCGTACTCTAAAAATTTCAGCTTCTGAACCTTTGTATAAAAAAAGTTATTACGAAAATACCACGATGATTTGTTTAGGTTAAATTCAGGAGCCTACAAAATGACCTAACTTGCACAGATCATATCTCCGAAAATATTGTGAACCAAGCTCTGAAATTTTGCGATGATGTTCCTCACAATTTTTTCTTCGCACTCTAAAATTTTTTGATTCTCAACCTTTCTAGAAAAAAAGTTATAGTGAAAATTCCACAATGACCTGTTTGGAGCAACAAAACCCTAGAATCTCAAAGCTCTGATACCAAATGTTGTGAAACCAGCTCCAAAAAGAGAAGAAAATTGATATCAATGCCTTATAAATAAGCCACTTCGAGGGGGAAACCTCCAATACATTACATGAAAGAACAATTCTTGGATGATTCAAATTACAAAACCTCCTTTCTATATATAGGAATCCATGGGGCCACAATGTAATCCTAGTGGGGCCACAATGTAATCCTAGACGACCTAACAATAATAATTTAAGGGCACAATAATAACAATATCAGGGTTACAAGGGTAAAATAATAACAATAAGGGGGTTAAACTAACAACAATAAGGGACTATACTAATAATATAGGGACATAACATCCTTTCCTTATCATAATTTGATGATACCCACTCTTTAAATCCAGTTTTGTAAAATATCTGGCCCCACTTAAACAGTCCATCGAATCTTCAATTCTGGGTAAAGGAAATCTATACATGATTGCTATTTTATTGTTTTCTCTTGAATCAGTACACATTCTCCAGCCTCCATATTTTTTTTTTTAACTCAACACTGTTGGTACTGCATAAGGACTCAAACTTTCTCTGATCAGTTCTTTATCTAACAACTCTTGTACCTGCTTCCTAATTTATTCATTTTCTTTGGGAGTCATCCTGTATGTTGTTTTATTTAGTAAATTTTCTCCTGGAATCAAATCTATATGATGGTTGATTTTTCTAATAGGTGGAAATTCATTCAGCAAAGCATCTACAATGATGTCATAGTAATCTTCTAGCATCTCTTGAATTTCAGTTGGCCAATCAGAAATTTTAGTGGAATTAATTACTACCTTGGGTTTGCAAATTAATGCAAAATTTACCTCAGCCTCTTCAATCTACTACAGATATTCCTTTCCACTCAGTAACAAAGCTTTCAGATCAGATCTTCTTTTTTATGCATCTTCTTCTTCTATCTGCAACAATGTATGATTGATACCATCTTTACAAAACTTGTATGTGTTTTTCTTCCCATCATGTATAGCTCCTCTATCATACTTCCAAGGTCTACCCAGAAATATGTGACATACATCCATAGGCATCCCATCACACATAATTCTGTCTTTGTAGCTACCCAACTGGAATTCCACTTCACATTGTTCATTCACTAACAGTTGATGTCCTTTCTAAAGCCATGAAACCTTGTAGGGTGTTGGATGTTTCTTTGTCTTTAGTTTCAATTTCTCCACGACTTCTGTAGAGACCAAATTACCAATGTTGCCACTATCAATTACCATTTGAAAACATTTTCCTTGAACTTTTCACACACTTCTAAACAAGCTTTTTCTCTGTGTTGTTTCAACAACTTCCTTTGCTAGTTTTAACAAAATTTTGTTAACTACCAAAGATTATCCTTTCTCTGGTGTATTTTCTGCTTCTGGCACTTTTGCTGCTTCTGGAATTTTTGCTGCTTCCCCCTCATTCTGAGCAACAATCACATTTCTCTAATTTTTCCCCACATTCTTTGGACATTCCTAAGCTCTGTGTCCCAACTTATTACGTATATCACATATGTTTTCTCTTCCTCTTCCTCTACCTCCTCTTCCTCTGGAAAAAATCCTTCTGCCACTTGCATCACCTTCTATGTGTGTATGTTGACTTGAGCTGCTGCTAGATCCTTCTCTTAGTGTTGTAGATCTGCCTCTACTACCTTGACTTCCTTTTCCTTGGAAGGTACCTCTACTTCTGGAAAATTGCTTCCTTATGAGTTTTTTTTCATCCTTCAAGGCCATTTGATAAGCTTCTTCCACTGTTTTAGGAGACAACAGACTTTTCTCATTTTGGATCTCCATTCTCAAAACATTTATATATCTTGCAATATTCTCTGTTGTATCTTGAACTTGTCCTGCTCTTATGCTCACTTTGTAAAATTCCTTTGTGTATTCCTTGATTGTCATTGATCTCTATCTAAGATTCTGCATTTGTCTAAATAATGAAATCTAATAATCACTTGGAAAAAAATTATTTCTCAGCTTTGCCACCATCCTATTCCAATTCTTTTTTGGCTACTTTCCAAGTCTCTTTTTTTCTCCCATCACTCCATACCATCAAACCACTGCATGTCCTTTCAATTTTGTGACAACAAATTTCACCTTTTTTCCTTCATCCATTTATTCATAATCGAAGAACTTATCTATGTCATTTACCCAATCTATCAACTCTTCTGGGTTTAAGCTTCCTGTAAAAACTGAAACTTCAAGTGTGGGTTTAGATGAGGATCCTATTTGAGGAGTAAATTCTATTGGTTCTCCCTCTTCTACAAATTCAACTTCAGGTTCATTGACATATCCAGCATCTGCATCTCTTTGATTTCCCATTTAAATTGATTCTAATCTAGCTTGCATCTGTTGCATAACATCCATCACCTCAGCATTTGCAACTGGTCTTCCTCTTCTTCGACCAACACCACCTCGTCTTCCAAGTCTGTAAGCCATGTTGGATTTCTTTACCTGAAGTTTTAGATCTCGCTCAGTGTCTAAATTCTGCTCTGATACCACTAATGGTGGTCTAGATGTAGGTGTGAGTGATAAGTTTTCAAATATTGTGATAATTTCTTCTAATTCAAGTGGGACCTCATCACATTTCTCTAATTATGTATCAGTCATCAACCTCCAATGTAAAACCCAAAGCTAAAATGAAATTGAAAATTTGTTCCAAAAATTTTAAATGACATTAAAACCCACTTTATAATTCTTTCATAAATGACGGAAATACAATTTTTTGATAATCACATATCCTTTCCATTGCAAGGTTTAATAGTGTACTTCAACAAATTTTAGAACCCTTAATAAATGACGACAATGATATTTGTGTCACTTATATCAAAATTAGCATTAAGAAAAATTACATCTAACAAATATTTATGAACTTGATTGATGGATTTAAAACAGTATTAAACCCGTTTTTGTTGAGTTATCACATCCACTTTTATTGTTAAAATCCACGCATTTAAAAATGCGATATCCACAGATTTTCAAGCTTTCATGCGATGGTCAACATGCACCATAAACCAACTTCCCTCTCCTGCTCTCAATCCCAAAGAGGTAAAATGAAACATCACACGCTACACCATTAACTTCCCCATACAAAAAATGCAGGGGGAGGACACAGTGACTATCCTCCTTACCATCAGTCAAATGTTCACCTTCATGGAACACGCATCTGATTGACCTCGGTGTTAGTCACCCCATCGAAGAATAACAATAGATATTTTAAATAATAATTATAATATTACAAATATTATTATATTTAAATTTAGAAAAAAAAAATATTATGTCATCAAAAATGTAAAGGCAAGATGAAATTAAAATATTACAAACATGGATTAACTTTAATTTAGAAAATCAAAAGTATTTATGCATTTTAGTTAATTTAAAGATAAAAATCAACATTAATAAAATACAAATCATAATCAAGTTATGTGAAATATTATAAGGTCTTTGTTTCAATCCCCACTCTTCTTCATGCTATAAGTGGGTGTGATGCACTTAGTTGAGTTATAGTGGTAGCAAACATAATTGAACCTATGTTATGCAATTAGAAATTTGCCTTATTTTTTTATAACCATGGTAAATCAATGATTAATTGGAGTAATTAAATTTCTGACCACCACTATAACACTGAAAACAATTAGTCAGATATACCAAAAATTTATAATTTAACAAACCTCAAAATATAAATTTTTTTATTTCACTAAATTATCTCAAAACTAATTTTTTAATCGAATAGTTCATAAACTCCTTCATTATTCCCTTTTAGTAGTTCCATAGTTCCATCACTGTTTACACTAGGGCCTAGGCCATGTTCACTTGTTCCCTATACATATACCCTATGCAATATATTATGTTCACTTGTTCACTTGTGCCTCATAGCATCCATGCATTTACCCAATCTGAGTAGTTGTTGTCTACTCGATTTATCTCAAAGAAGTGCTTACGGTATCATTTCATAGTACGTGTTTGTTGGATGACAAATCAAAAATTTTGTTGGTTTTTGAGTAGTATGGAATGTAGTAATGATTGGATTGAAGATGGTTAATGTCCACTAAGACCAATCTTTGGTTTATTGGACCTAAAGAAATGATTTAATTAATTTGATTTAAGATTTTATTCCTATGCTCAAAAATATTGGAGAGAATCCTCTCCATCTCACTATATTTTTGACATCTTAAAAGGCTAGGAAGGTTAGTATTTCAACAAATATTATTAAATTGAGCTCTAATGTGGTTGTACGAGGGACACTTTAAGAGGAAGTGATTTTCATCCTCGATGTTCATATTCTCACAATGATGGCATATCCTTTCCATCCATGGTGTTTTAGGAACTGACCAACGACCTGTTTCACTATGGAGCTCATGAGAGTTTGTTCTAATCTTGGCTATATTAATTTTCTTCTTTGAGCTAGTTAAAACAGAGAGATACTTTTGATATTCTAAGGTGGGGTGTTAATTTTCTTTTAGCTGCTAGATCTTTGTCACACCACATTTTCTAATAATTTTTTAATAATTTTATTATTTAAAACTTCAAATTCACATATATTTTAAAAATAAAATAAAAAAGTATATATATATTTTACTATTAAAAATAAAATAAAAACTATATATGATAAAATTTTCTTATAATTTTATTATATAAAACTTCAAATTCACATATATTTTATGAAATGAAACTCTATTTTTCATACTTTCATTATTATATATATTAATGAAATTTAAGTGAACTTGAAACATATATAAATATATATACCATTATATTTCAACTTCACTTAGATTTCTTGAAATAAAATTCGAGTGATCAATGTCTCACTCATAACTTTAATCAAAGCTTAGTTTGACTCGTAGTAAACCTTTTTATAAAACTCACCAACTAACCCTACAATAAAGTCTTCAAATTGCAAAGGCTCAGATAATGTTATCTTATTTATAGCTCTCAACCGTGCTCATTGTTCTTGCCACGCTCACCATGGAGGGCTTCACTTATTTATATTTGGAACATATTGGAAAGGAAATGTGTGATTCAAATCTTTATAGTTATTTGATTTGCATAAATAGATTATATTTCATTATTTCATTAATTTTAAAAATTCGTTATAATTTTTACCATCTACTTTTTTTTTAACTTAGAATTTAGATATTTTGATTTTTAAAATAATATAATTTATTTTTCATTAATTTTTAGTATTGGTTTTGGAATTACAACTTTTTTATTTAAATAGGTAGAGCTTGTTCAAGGATTCTATATTCTCAACCATAAATACTAATTAAAAAAAAAACCACAAATTTTTCAAATTAGAATATATAATTATTTTTATGACATTTATTGTTTTCTAGTTTAGTTAAATTTTCATTTTTCAATCATTCTAGGTTCAAATTTCAACATCATGTTGCTCTCCCTTTATCCTTTGTGTATGTTGTTCTCTCATCTTCTTAGTCAAACATACAACCAACATATTACATGGACATTTTATAATTTTAAGTTTATTACATGAAGAAAATGTATTATTGATTATATAACCGTTTATGTGGTTGTTCTAGGTCACAACAACCTTGCAACTTAATGGAATTTTACTCACTTAATAATATCCATATTACAAGTTGGATTTTTAAAAAATACAAAAGATAATGCATATATAATACTAATCCATATAAATATAATTTTTCCATGCTCTCTACACATAAGTGGTTTCCTTATTACATTATATCACATTCTTACAAAAGGGAAAGTAATATATTCCAAATGAAAAAATAAATGAGTAAAATCAAACATGTATGTTACTCTATGTCCACATGTTTATTTAAGAAAAAAGAAGATCAACATACTAGATTGAATTAGTGGATGTGTACATCACATTGTGACTAATTTCTATATATATATATATATAGAAATTAGTCACAATGTGATGTACACATCCACTAATTCAATCTTATATATATATATATATATATATATATAACAATGGTCAATATAATAATCTCCTCCATAAAAGTTTGTTGCCTACTACCTTCCATTATCCCATAACAAATATGTTGACAATGAGCACATCTATGAAGATCAGATGAACCTCCATGTGGTCGCTCAAGGTCAAACTATGATGTAGTGTTTGATGGTCCAAATTCTCCTACAACATTAGTTACAAATGGTTCTTGGCACGAGGATGGTATGAAGGTGTCATGTTACACTAGGGTGCAAGTCAATTTGGTTATTTCCATTCAGGATTAAATAATTCTATCAATTACAAATACCTGAGGGTTAGACGAGTTGGTCAAGTCTTATTCATTAAATCACCTCTATTATTGAGCTATAACATGTTTAATTCTCTCCACATTGTCGAGGTTAGACTCTATGGTTGAGTTGGAAAGAAGTGATCCTTTCAGAGTATATTTACTCGGTACAATTATTCCATGGACGTAGCGGTCACTGATATTTGGGGGCCATGAACCACATAGAAAAAAATTGTTATCCATTACAAGAGGATGTTGGGAAGGGTGGTTATGCCTTTTTCTAAGTGGACAAGGACCTAGTGTTGGGTTGCACCTAGAATTTTGTGTATCTTCTGTAGACTCATGACCCACCCTTGGGTTTCTCCCATGTCAAATTAGTTTATATGGAGTCCTAGCCTGAAATTTTTCCATAACATCTTAAGGAATATAGGGGTGTATAGATGTCTCATGCTAAAAAGGAGTCAGTCTTAGAACTGAAGGAAGCTTAACTAACTACCAAGATTAGTCAAGGAGTTGAAGGAAAACTCTGGAATGGTGTCAATGAAAAGGAAGAGAGTTATGTTGGAATTAATAAGCATCATAGTGATGAGTTGTTTGAAAGGAATAAGGTATAAATTAAATTTCTAAACTGTTTGATGGCAGCATCTGAGTCTAAGGAATGGATTGAAGGCAATGATAAAATAATGCGTCAAGTTGTAGTTGAGACAGAGATATGTACTAGTTTATGAAAATATGTTATGTTTTCTAGTATATAGAGAATTGTAAGTGAACAAGTTACTGTGGTCAGAGAATTGGAGAGAAATTTACTTTTTAAAACTAAATTTGAAGACAATGAGCAACAATTGGACATTGCAGAGGGACATATATTCAAGGATATTCAGGAATTTTCAATGGCAGAATTAGCAATATCTACAACAATATTAAGAGCAATAGAAGAAGTTGAAGCAGGAAAAGCTGAAGAAAGTAATAAATAGTTGGAAGATGAATGGACAAAGTGGAGTAATATGTAGTGGCAGAGTAATAAAAGAAATATTTGTTATCAGTAGAGGATTGAGTTGCAAGAGACCATAGATGAACTATGGGATTTGATGCAAGTACCTAAGAAAGGCTACAGAAGAGCCAAGCAAGTAGTCCATTGTAAAGTTGAATGGAGAGTGAATAATGATGAAGGTAAAGACAATGGAGCACTACAGCGTAAGGTGTGGAAGCCTGGAAGGTTACAACCAAAGAGAGATGAAGACAATGAAGCTTATGGACAACATCAAATAAAATTTTGGGATTGAGGAGTTGAAGGCGAAAGATGCATGATCAGGTGATCATGTCTTCTTTCTACTTTGGGAGTCTGATGCAGGAGAATTGGCTCTCAATATTAAATTCGAAGTGTCTAGTGAGACCTAAAGGTCTAAACATCAGCCCAAGGAGGACTCATTGTAAAATTTCATGTAAAAAATGTTTATTTCTTATCAAATCATAGATAGGGAATATGCTTAGTTGTTAGGTGTCAGTTAATTATGAATGATGTAAATATATCCTTGAAGAAACAGGATGACTCAAGAAAGTAGTTGTTGTTTATAGTTAGTAGTTGAATGAGTCATAAGTTAGAGATAAGGGTAGACTTATTAAAATAGGATTTGTTTCATTTTTCTAGGAACTAATAACAAGTTTGTAGGAGTGGTTGTGATAGCTGGATAATATTAGATTTGTAACAAAAAAAAAAAAAAAAACATGAGTGGCAGTAGAAAAAAAGAAGGGGATATCAACGAGAGAGAGGTCCTGAGTGGACAGAATGAGGTGGCCAATTCAATCTAGATCTGGCCAAGGGAGAGTAGCGAAATTTCAATTAAGGATATATGTAAAGAATTACTGATTAATGTAATTAATTATCATTTTTTTTGTCTTTTTATGGCAATGATCCAAATATTAGAAGTGTTGATGGCTGAGTAAGTGGATGTAAATCTCTGTATTCATTAATTGTAGAGTAACAATATTAATTCAACCTAGTGGGGACTTTGTGTTTCTTATGGAATAATTTTAATTATGTTGAATTAATCCATTGTGGGTTTGAAAATTTGTGGGAGAAATACGTGCCAGGAATAGGAATGGAGCGATCTGTTGATTGTGGAAATCATTGAGGAAGATACCATTTGAAATTACGAATCCCAACAACCGTTGAATGCGAAGCTACAGGATGATCACTACACTTTTCTCATTAATTTAATCCATGTCTTCTAGATTTGGCTACAAGTGTATGGATTCAATACTATCTATATATTTTGAAGCTGGATTCAGTTCATTGTACTTCAAGAAATATTTAAAGATTCAGGTTTTTCTTAAAGGAATGGAGGATTGTATTGAGAGGAACCATGCTTGTATTCATGTATATGGTGGAATGTGTTGAAGATGAAGTTTTAGGTGCCACCTCACCTGACAATGAAACACATGTTCTAAGTACAACAATTGAAAATACTTCCCAAGTTGAAACTGAGGCTTCACCTGCTGTTGGTGATCATATCTCCAAGGTTGTTAAAGACAGAACGTTTGTTGCAATTGATAGAAAATATGTTGTAGAGGATGAATAAGGAAATTCACTCAAGTTAGAAACTCTTATTTCAAATGATGTGAGCGATACTTCTGGAGTAGTGGAATATAAATAGGTCCATGACACGAAAATGACCATTGAAAATCACGTTGTAGAAAACTTTTAGAATTATGGGAGTAAATCACATGTAGTAGATAAAATTTCTCCTTTACATGATGTTACTGATAACAAGGTGGGTTCCACACAACAGGTTACTATAGATAATGATCATGGTAATGATGCTGAAAGTGGAAACTCTCTCAAACTTGAAAACGAGGTACGTAATTTTGACCTTAAACTTCATTCGAACAATGCTCAAGATGCATATTTAGATGTCACAACACCAATCAAGGGCTTTGAACAAGAGGCTTGGAGCAAGGCTGAACATACTAATGTGGTATTTGTTGAAGATCCTCACAGAAATACAAATATCGTTGGAGCTATTGAAGATGGTCTTAGTAATTCCCTCACTGTTAATAGAGAAAAGAAAATTTCAGAGAGCATAGAGGCTTTCGGAAATGAATTGGATGAATAAAACCAATAGATGGTTTGAAGAAAGACTCCTTTGGAAAAACTGACAGTACTAATTTAGTACCTATGGAATACTGCCATGATAATGTTGTAAGCACCACAAAGGAGAAATTTTTGTAAAGCAAGAAAGCATCAGTGGCTGAAAATGCCAATTCTATTGTTCCAACAAGTACCCATGTTTCTTCAGTTATTGAAGAATGTGTGCGTTTGGGAAAGGAGCCTGGAGAAATATTGGTGAAAAAAACAGATGAAACAGGGGAACTACATCGGCAAGTTGAAGAAGTGGAAGTGAATTCTCAATCTGATCATTTAGTGATAAAGGCAGAAGCAGAGACAATAGATGTGTAGAACCCTTATTTTATGAGAATGTAAAACAAGGCAATGGTGGAAGGAATGATCATCATCGAAGGTATTTGGAGTATCGCAAGCCTAGAGCACTATACCTACATCATGAGCTCAGATTTGGAGTTAGTAATTGTAATAGAATATTTATTTAGTTGATTAATGTAAAGAGGCTTGAGGGGTTTTTCCCAGTTGGGTTCCCCTAGAAATCACTGTGTATTTGTGGTTTTTCTTATTGCATGTTTATGGATGTTTTTCTAAATTGTTGATTTCATTCCAGATATTAGTAGAGTATAATTTTGTCTCTTGATTTTAGTTTCAATTTATTTAACAGTTTCAATTCTATCAAATTTCTACTTGGTATCAGAGCCATAAAATTCACTTTAGAACACATATTTTAAACTTGTCTCTCAAATAATTTGGAGTTTGTAGCTTATGTGTGGTAGCTTTTCTTTAGGATCAGGAGGATGTATTTCAATAGATATATATTGGCGTATTCCTTAGAGGGTAGCTTGAATTTCATAGCCTGGAAGGCTCTAATGCAAGTAGTACTGGATGACAATGGTTTGTTACAATATGTTAAAACCAATATTGCAAAACCTCCACAATCGTATTCACATGAATTAGCCCAATGGAAGAAGAAAGTTTCAAATACTTGGATAATTATTTTGGAAGGTGTGAGAGACCATGTGGTCTCAAATATCCATGGAAAATAGACACCATTTTCTTTGTGGAAGCTATAATTGAACTATTCGAAAATATAAGCAACTATAGAAAATTTCCCCGAAAAGACAAAATTCGAAACATTAAGATGAAAAATAATGATACTATTCCACAGTATCTCTCCAGATTTACACAAGTTTGGTGTGATCTTGGAGGGGTTGGTGTGAATTTTTTCTAAGGTGACTTGGTAAGCCTAACTCTTCTATGTTATCCAAAATCCTAGCACAACTACTAGGACTCTGTCAATGGAAGGGAAATATTACCAAATCAAGAAAGGTTGTGTTTTGATTTTGTTCAAGAAGAATTTAGGAGAAATAATAGGGACGAAACATTATCCAAAGATGAAGATGAAGATAATTTTTCATTTTTTGGAAGGGGGAAGAAGAGAAAATGGAATAATACCTAGAGAAAACCTAAGTCCAGCAAAAATAATGGAAATAATAAATACATGAGAAAGATAAAATGCTTCCACTACCACGAGTTCATGCACTATGAAAAAAAAATTCCACACAAGAAGTCTACCAATAAGCCTTCAGGAGGAGCATAAGGTGAAGCAATAGCTTCGCAATTTGAATTAGACTTCATCATGATCGCACACATGGCCAACACTATTATGGAGAGTGTGTGGTACCTTGATTTTAGTGCCTTGTTCCATATGACTGGGTGCAAGGTTTTTTTCAGTAGCCTGGAGGAGAAGGATATCCTGATGCATATCGAAGTGGGTGATGATGGGAGGTACAATGCTACAAGAGTCAATATTTTCACCTTTGAGAGGGATAAAGCCTCTAATCTTCACTTTAAAGATAGTATGTTTGTACCTGGGTTGAGGAAGAACCTTATCTGTGTAGAAGTATTGGAGGATCGTGGCTATGTTGTTATTTTCAATAAAGGGAGAGCCTCTTTCAGACACATATCTATTGGGAGAGTGAAGTAGATTTAGGTTTGAGTGAAGAACCTATACAAAATTGAGGTGGGAGATTGCAATGCATTGACTAGTAACACTAGTACAAAATGGCTAATTAGTTACTAAAAAAACGACTAAAATTTGCATATAAACGACTATTTTTCAGTCGGTGACCAATAGTAGCTAATTTATAGTATCTTATAACGCGACCAACTTTTGGTCGTTTTTAGCTTAGTCATTAATTGGTTATTTCAATTTTGTTGTCTAGTTGTATATTTGGTCATTAAACACAGTCGCGTATATACGCGAGTTCCTGCACAGAAAACCGCGTATGTCTGATTGCTGACATTTTTCTGCTTGGAGTCAGCTCTCTTCAGCACAGCTGCAGTGCTGTTTGGTATCTCTGATACTATTTGGTATATCTGGTGGTGTTCCAGTTCTCATAATTCTTTTCTCATGTTTTGATAAAGATGCCTTGATGATTTGTTGGTGAAAGTGTTCAGGATGCACAAACTAAGGGGGAGCTTTAGTCATATGGAAAGGATGCTTGGATGCACAGATTCAGGGGGAGCTTTAGTGTTGCTGAGTATAATTCATTGTTGGCATTATGATGATTCTGAAATATGTTCTCCTTCTTGAGGACTTTCTGGTGTTGGTTATGAAAAGTCACATTTGTAATTTGATGAAAAGGTCTTGTTAAGACCCATGATGTAAGATTGTAATATTCAGTCTTGTAAGGACTTGTCGAATTTGTAAACCCACTTGGTTGGGTAGCTGAGTTAATTTTTGTAAACCCACTTGGTTGGGTAGTTGAGTCTCATATGTAAATCCACCTGGATGGATCTTTGAAGTAAGTATGAGTCATTGGGGATAGGAAGTTCATAGAGTCATGCACTTCATTGAAAAATATGCTTAAAGATTCAGCATGAATTCAGGGGGAGAGTATGATGGTTTTGGTCCGCCCTTTTCCCTTGATGTCAAAGGGGGAGAGTGACATGGTGTTTGAATGGTGTCAAAAATGGAGAGAGTGACATGGTGTCATTGTATTCTTAATGTACCTATCTGTTGTGGTAACCAAACACCATTGTGGTTGCCATCAAGTCCAAAGGGGGAGATTGTTGGCAATATGATGCAGAATGTGGGGAGATTGTTGGCAATATGATGCAGAGTGTTGTCCTTGATGGCAACCCACCCTGATTAAGATGATGAAAACTTACTTAATGAAGTTGTGCTTGATAGAATATGTTCATAATGAAGTAAATCTGATGTATCTATAGTGAGTACAGAAGGCAGTGAAGAAAGGAATTCAGATTGCGCTAAATCTATGTGAAAGAGTATGTCTCAAGGAATACGCGGATCTGTATAAGGGAAGTTGCGTATGCACGCGGAAAAGAACGTGAAAAGTCGCGTATGGGCTAAAGCGCTCCAAAAGTGCAAAACCAGGGGTGATCACCATGGTATTGACCCATTGTATTGGGTAATGATCCGCCTAATTGAACCCGTCCAGGAATACCATCGGATGTAATGTGGTTTTGGGCTCATGGTATTGAAAAAGGGGCTCATGGTATTGACAAAGGGTAAACCTATATAAGGAGAATAAATTCATTGTGCAAATCATGAGAGTGGGTGCAAGATCTCTGAGCTTGAATGAATACTTCTCTCTGAAGTAGATCTGAATGGAAATGGTTACACATGAATGAAAAATCTGAATGTATGATGCACCAATGATGAAGAAGGGGATCTAGATCTGAAATGTGCTTGTATTTGCTAGATCTGTTTATGGAATGATTAGATCCAGGAAGAGGCGAACATCTGTCTGAAGTGAAGGGTTAAATCTGTGTGAAGTATCTGTTCTGAAGAAATGCAATGACCTAAAATATCTGAAGAACCATACACTAGTTCGCCGAAGAGGAAGCGCGTATATACGCGGCTTCGCTGAAAGAAAAGCGCGTATGCGAAATTAAATTGGTTCTATAATATGTACAGAAGTATACGCTGGTTTGTGTGAATGGAAGCGCGTATATACGCGACATTAGTGAAGTGAAAGCGCGTATGCAAACTAGGGTTTGCTGAAGTCTGTGGTAAGAAATGACTGATCTATTCTGCTGTATTGCTGATATCTATATTCTACTGTTCTGAGTTGTCTACATCAGTTTTGTTGTATGATTGAGCTTAAATCTATGAAGAGGGTCCAGTCTAAAAATATGATGAAACGTGGCCTACATGTATTGTTCTATTGAAGTTGCTGGATCCAGTGTGAAAATTGATGAAACGTGGTCCGAAGGGGTGCTGAGGGTTGTAGCCTTCAGTCAGGGGGTTGTAGCTCCCTTCCATGTGAGGCTGGTAAACGAGATCAGGGGGTCGTAGCTCCCTTCCAGGAGAGGCTGGTAAATGAGTCAGGGGGTTGGAGCTCCCTTCCAGGAGAGGCTGGTAAACGAGCGCAGGTGGGTGCCTGCGTGCTGGTAGGAGTCTGCACCAGCACATATGTTGTAAGATGTTTTCTCCATAATAAAATATTGAAGGCTGAGCAACTGCAGCGGTGGTTTTCTCCCGACTTGGGTTTCCACCTAAAAATCCTGGTGTTCATGTGTGATGCTTTGTGTGATGGTTTGTTCTCTTCTTACTGCACATGTTTACTGTTTATTGAATATCTGATGAATAAATGATGGAATGGTTTAAGTGAAGAATTAATGACATAATTAGTTCTCTGTGTATACGCGAGTTTAATAAAGGGTATCCGCGTATATACGCAAGTCTGCTTCAGGAAAGTAGCATATGGGTTTTGAAGCAAAGAAAAGTAAAAAGTTTTGAATGTGCTGTAAATACTGATTCACCCCCCCTCTCAGTATTTTTCCCAACAATATATTCTCATAGCTACAGATTACTTTACTAAATGGGTGGAAGTAATTCTACTAAAAGTAGCCAACTCTGAGAATATCATTGATTTGATCGACCAAAATATCATAACCAAGTTTGGCTTAGCTATTGGTTTAATGTTTGATAATGCATCTTACTTCTTAGGAACTGCTATGATGGAATTTGCAATTGAAAGAAGTTTTAAACTTAAGTAATCTGCAAATTATTGCCCGCAAGGAAATGGTTTAGCAGAATCTACAAACAAGAATTTGATTAGAATAATCAAAAGAACTGTTAATCAAAACCAATGAAATTGGCATAAGTCATTAATCTTTGTTCTTTGGGCAGATCAAATAACTCAAAAAGCTTCTATTAGAAATTTTCCATTTAATCTTGTTTATGGAAAAGAAGTTGTACTTCCCACCAACGTAGTTATTCCCTCTCTTTCCTTAGTACAATTTATTGATGAATCTCCTGCTTCTTCTTTACAACTTAGACAATGTCAAATTCTTAAGTTAGAAGAAGAAAGAGAAAATGCTAAACAGACTCATGCACATCATCAACAAATAGTAAAAACCTCATTTGATTCAAATTCTGTTACTCCAAAAAAAATTCAAATTGGTGATTTGGCATTGAAATGGGACAAAGCGCATGAGGAAAAAGGTAAACACACTAAGTTTCAAAAACTCTAGCTAGGTCCATTTCAAATAATTGAAGAAATAGGCCCATCAAAATTCTTATTGCAAGATCTATCAGGCAAAAAGGATTCTTTTCCTGTTAATGGGAAAATTTTGAAAAAATACTTTTCATAGGAGGTAACCCCTTCTATTACTTGTATACTAGTGTCTTTTTCTTTTCCTTAGAAAAAATAAAAGTTGCTTAGTATAATTTTTTGGCTTTTCAAAATAAAATCTCAGATGATCCTTTTTGATTTATCACTTATAGAAATAAGAAGTGTTAAGGAAACAATCAAAAGATTTGAAAGACAAAATGATTTTATTTTCACTGAAAGATGTAATTTCACTGAAATTATTTATTCTCTGATGAACTCTCATCCTTATACAACATGATTATTTTGTTACCAGTCAAGAAAAGAATCTCATCCTTATATAGCATGATTATTTCATTACAATATAAAACTTGACATTATCATCTAGAATCCTCAAAAGGACCAATGTTTCACCCCATCAGGAAAAAATTATAAATTTTTGAAAGAAATTAAAAAATATTATAACTAGAAAAATTCAAAAGACAATAAGTCTCATCAAGAGCTTGTTTACCATGTTCATAGGGAAATAATTGAACTCACATTACCATTACTGCCTACCAAAATAGGGTAATTTCTTGAGATTATATCAACAGGACAAGGGGTCTCATCAAGAGCCAACTTGATCAGTTTAATTACAACTAGTGAATGGCATTGTCATCATTTTGTTACCAAGCCAAGACAATGAATTTTAAGTAAATAAAAAATATGATACAAAAAATAAAAGTTTCAAAAAATTAGAGTTTATTTTTGAAATTGTAAGAAACACTGGATGGGACAATGAATCATTGCTGGGTAAAAGGTAACCCTGCCAAAAGCTTAAATTTCCTATTGGAACAGAGGCTCTACCTATTATAAAAGTGTGAATTTTTATAAGGCTGATCTGTAAGAGCCACCTGCTTTATCTCTTTGAACTGAGTAAAGAATGATATAGATTTTCATGCTTATATCTTTAAAAGAGGGATTCTTATGAATAGTAAATAAGAGAAATTTCATTGCTTAGTAAAATATTACTTGTTTGAAATTCATTCCTGCAACTATTTTTATTTTCGAAAAAGTTTTAGAAATGTCAAAAAATTAATCAGAGATACCTGGTTCTCCCAAGTGAATCGCCAATTGTTGTGCTACCCAACACCCCCCATTAGCTTTAAAAAACAAAAAAATAAATAAGAAATTTATTCTTAGCTTTAAAAAACAAAAAAATTAGGAAATAAAAGTTTTCTTTTGAGTTTTCCGATTTATTCCTTTAGCGCATCGCAAACCACATAGCTTACAACTTTAAAAAAACTTACAATCATCTAAGTTACGCGGGCTGCGAAATGCACAAACCTTTTTTCGAGGTTATGTTTTAAAAAAAACTTGCAAAAACTTCAATTATCGTTATACTTTCTTTATCGCATCACACCTCGTTTAAAAACAAATCAACCTATAAAGAAATTAAATATAAGTGCGATTGCGCGGACTCGATGAGCCAACAAAGCAATAAAAATAAATATCCAAATTCCTATTAAGCGCAACCGCTTGACTTTTTGAATGCGCAATTCACATTTCGCATAACTTAACCGTTAAAAAAATTCATTATCGCATAAGAGTTGCAATGTGTGATTTGCACAGATCGCATTTCGCTGAACTTATGGGAAACCATCACAAACGGTAGGAATTATATGTTGCAATTTGAAAACTAACAACATTTAATTACTCAAACATGTGAAATGACTTATGTCGTATCAAATCGAAATTCGAGATCTAACGGTTTAAAGTTGATTGATAGATATTTCATGTGAAGGTGTGAGAAATTCGATTTTGAAATAATTATCGATGATTGATATCATATTTGAAAGATTCATATCTATTTGTGCATGTTTGATATAAACAATGGATTTGACTCTCTGTTCTCTATTATTTTAATTCTCTCCCTGTTTACTTGAAAATAGGAAACCTTTTAACGGATTAAGGAAGATTGAAATGAGAAAAAAGGGCAAAGAGATTTCTCAAGCGCTGCCTATTGAAGACTCAGACATGTCTCCCTTATTTTCAGATACCACCTGCAACAAGGATTGCAACAGTTCATCATGGGAAGAAATGTATAAACTGTTTGAAGATGAAAATCCAAAATTAATAACTAGTCTCTACAATAGGCACGACATCTAATTCAGTCGCTACCTACTTCGATGTTGCATGTTCATTTGTCCACAAGGAGCCGCAAGACCAAAAATTATCCCTTACACAAACATGGTTAAATGGGTAATTGACCACTTAAGCATAAATGATAGAGAATTCAAGTATTCAAAGGGAGAAAACATAGGGTCTTTCAGGGTAGAAGATTTACAAGAAATGTACCATCTACCCTCCTTGCAGTAGAAATATAACAAGGTTTCTCTACAAAGTTTTATAGAAGAGCATCCAGATCTCATGAAAGTTATCAAATAATGGAAAGAAGACTAGGGCAAGTTGAATCGACATAAACTTGGTACGTACTCTATTGCCCAACTTCCTTACCCGTATTGTTATGCAGCCGATATGTTGTGTAGATTGTTTGCCAAACTTGATACCACTAGGTTTTCAGTAGACTAGGTTCCATTGATTGACGCAATTGTCAATTCCCCAATTCTAAATTGGGAAAATATCCTATCTGACATTTTAGCCAAGCACAACATAGAATATAGGAATAAAAGGAATGTTTCATATAGATAAATACCTCCATTTTATATGTCTGCCTATGTCATAGACACAATCTTCTTTTCTTCTAGTTTTCCTACCATGGGATGGAAATGGACTACCCAAGACCTTACCCCAATTCACATTTAACACAGAGACTTTTGGGATTCAGAATTTCGCTTGAATTTTTATAAACATTTTTATGGAGTCATATTGCCTATGCACCAAATGATATTCAATAAAAAGGCCCCTAGGGTTTCTGAGGAGGCTAGCGCAAATATTCTTTTTGTGGCTAGGTGGTTTGCAGAGGAGAATTTTACATATGTCAGAGTATTTGGGAGTTATGCTTCTCCCCACATCGTACCATATTATGTTCCCGATAAGTTGCTTGCACGAGAGATAGCTTACCAACTTAATAATGGTATCACTAAACAATTGAAAGATGCTAAGAAGCCCGTTTAGCCTAATTTCCCCGTATAGCGTGACACTTTTGCACTTTTGATATTGGCCATACTTACAAGGAGGTTTCCAAGGTTATCTATTGAAATTGGCAGTAATTGCAAAGAGGCTATACGATCCAAATGATGTAATTAAAAATTACACTACAAAGCTCAAAATGAAGCCTTTTGTAAAGGAAATAGATGGATTTGATATCTCTTCCAAGGTATGGAAAAGTTTTCAAATATAATCAAGTTTTCATCCAGCCAACTGAGCCAAGATAATTTGCAAGCATTTAAAGTATATATAAATAAGAGACTTGAGAGATTTCCTCTCAACTTGTTTACTATTAAATATGTCAACAAACCTACTCCAAGTATTAGCTTGGATAATGAAGCAATAGACATGTCTGAGGATGAATCAGGTCAATCAGAGCATCAATATCATAATTCGGATCACTCTGAAAATGAATCTGAATCCAGAAAGGATAGCCCATAAAAGATAATTGATCAAGTAATCCAAGAGTTAGAGATGCAAGAGCGAAAATAAAGTAATGGAACAGAGTCAAATTCTCAAAAATTTCAACACAATCATGACACACTAGATCAGTCTAAAAAGTCACAAACAAAGAATTTTAGTAGTGAATGGGAGGAGTTTTCTGAAGCAATAAAAACTCCTAAAGCTAATCCCAATACTGATCAAGAAACTAGTTTTGAAACACTTGCACATTCCCAGAAGATAGTGGAAACTGTTAATATACTACAACAAGTTCCAGAGACTCATGATCGAGAGATCATACTGGCCTACCCTACATAACAAATAGTTTTACAAGTTGAAGAAATTCCTTCACTGGACATCTTCTACAGTCCTAGCTATAAGGCTGTAGTTAAGAGGAACAAAAGTAGAAGAACTGGTGAAAAAGTCTCAAACCTCACAAATTAATCAGTTGAAGTACTATGGAAGGATTTGTTAGATGATCCTACAGAACATCTAACTAAATTATCACAGTATGCAGGGGCATATGCTACTACCACTATTGATAAAGCTACTGAGGTTATAGTGTTGCTGAGGCAAAAGGAAGCCAGAGTAAAAGAACTAGAGAGGCTGTTAAATGAAGAAAAATCCAACTCTAGTGAGAAAATAAAAGCAAATATGGCCCAATTTCAAAAGGATTTCGAGAGTCTTAAATTGCAGCATCAAGCAGAAATCAATGAGAAATAAGCACAACTAGAAGCAACAATGACCAGGTTACAGAGCCAACTGCAACTAGAGCAATTTATAAAATAAGCATTGGATTTAAATGCCAAGTTAAAGAAAGAACAATAAGTATTTTGTCATCAAGCTTCTATGATTGACTCTTATTGTGATTCAAATAAAACACTGATCCAACTAATAGCTATACAGAAACTTGAATGTGAAAGACTCGAAAAGAAAATCAATGAACACATTCAATGGCAAGCATCAGACTCAGGAAAGGAAGTTAATCTACCTCAAGTATATAAGTTTCATAAGGATATCCTATTCAAATATTGGGAAGTGCAAATCAAGCAGGTAGAGAAAGAAGTAGCGAAAAAACCAAAATTATCAAATGAAATTATTGAATCTATATGTGAACAACTGGTGAAAGCAGAACTTATCAAAGAGTAAACGTCTGAAGTGTTCTCAGAAATAAAACAGCTAGAAACATAGTGGAAGCGAAAGGCAGACACACAGGATGAAGTAATTAAAAAGGTAAATAAGTTTGATCAAGAAAATTATTGGAATTTTATGATCAAACCTTATCATGAGTATCAAATTCTACAATCCTTAACAGATTCAACAAAAAGATCGCAACCAGTACTTTCAAACGCAGTATTCAAGGAACAAGTCATATCGAGGATTTCACATCCAGCTTAGCTCAAGCCTATGATAGATATTTATCAACTTTGTGACCAAATCCAGAAGAAAGGGAAGAATTCAGAAATCAGAATTGTTATTTTATTTTCCTAGATTGTAGTTTAAGTCAGTCTTATGAGGATGGTTGTTTGAAACCTCCTCTATATTTTTGTAATAATTTATTTTAGAACATAGTTAGTTTAGTATTTAAACCCCTCTCATGCATTTAGAGAAGGGTCCAGAAATTTGTCAAAAACATTTTCAAATAATTCACTATTGTAAGTTTGTGAATGCTTTGATGAATTAATGGAACACATCTGTTATCTTTTGACAATTAAAGCTATTTAACTGATGTTGCACTACTGTACTCTTTAAATTTCTTGAAAGTGAGGAGTAGATCAATTACTGTCAGTTTACATGAGTAGAACTTTGTACGTATGGTACTTTTATTCACTTGTATTAAGTCTTACTTTATAGATTGAAAATAATCTTTTATTGCATTATATATTTGAAAAGTTATTATAGATGAATGTTACATGCACTTCTATTCTAATATTTGTCTAATGTTACATCATGACCACTTTGGAGATAAATATCAACATTTAATTTGTGAATAATTTTAAAAATATTTTAGAATATTACATGGAGGTTAAATCCCTACCATCCACTTGATATATATTCACAATTTAATTAAAATTATGGAAGCCCTCAAGGGACTTTATTTATCTTGGAACTTCATAGTAGATGAATATATGATAGTATATATAAGTCAATAAATATTATAATATAAGTATTATGTAAAAATGTCAAGTTTTTTGGTATTAGGATATTGTTGGAAGAGTGTTTAGATAATCACTTAGTTAATTCATCTCTAAAAATAATAAGATTGACCCTTGAGTTGTAGATGAGTTGGTGATAGAGTACACTATTAAGGCAATCTTTCCGACATAATTGGTTCAAACCTTAAATAGCCATTAGCACCTTATTAAGGAGGTTTCCATTGTCACTAAAATAGAGGTGGTTTGGCCAATTTTCGTGAATTATATGAAGAAATTGTCAACAAGAATGGAGCAACATTCACAAGAAAAAGACGCCTTGAGTCAAGAAGGAAATGCCCATTATAGAAGGGTAAGTATGAGTATGTATATATTTATGTATGCACAGGAATTTGACTTATTCGAAATCCATGGTTGGATATATAAAAATAAAAATAAAAGTATGTGGATCATGAAAATTTCCGTTAAGAGGAATGCATGAGGGGAATTTTTATTGGATAAGCATTCTCTTATTTTATACAAGTCGAGAGGAAGTTAAAGATAATTTTGGAGGTGTGTACAAATCAAATAGAAAAATAAGGAACATTGAATTTCAAGTGAAATCAAGATTATTGTAATTAAGTTGTAATTGGAAAAAACATCATAAAAAGTTCACGTCATGAATATTTGAAATGGTCAAATAAATGACATCCTTTTGTAAGTAAGTTCATTTTTTTTAAGCCGAACAAAAGTGGAGATGGAGATTAAGTGTCAATGTAAAGTCATCATCATGCATTATTGTCCAAAAAGATGACCTTTGACACATTATCATAATACTTTTATCTTCTATAGTCTCACTCCTAAATGAGGAGGAAAGTAGGGACACTTTCAAACTAAATGGGGAAGATCTTAGAAGATGTATACAGATATACAAAGTAAATTCTTCTAGTGATGCACCATTATAATATATCATGGCTAGTCTTGTACTTCTTGAAGTGCATGCGTGCACTTATTTTTTATTTTTTATATCATTCTGCCATACCTTAGTTATTTAGATTTTTTAAAATTTATTTTAGCCTCAACTCATATCTGCATATTAAAGTAATTGGTGGACACATTGCGAACTTATAAAAGCCCATTAGATAAGACAAACAAATACAATTAATTATTATTTATGGTATTATTAATCTTTTCTATTTATTTCCCATGTTTCTATGTTAATATCACATTTAAATAGTTTTATAATGTGCTTACCTTCTCATCTCTAGTATTTTAGCTCAAAATTTTTTGAATTTCCATCACATGGATTTATCTCTAGAGATCAAATAGGTATTATGGATAGAATATTACATTAGGATTGAAATAATGGTGAAATTCCATACTTCAACATTTCAAGGAAGCATATCATTACCTAAGGCATGATTGAAGGTCAGGGGTTACAATAAATTCTTGTTTGATACACTACATGTTCCTCTATCTTATCTTTGTGCTTCCTTTCCTAGATCTATTGATTGTTGAGAAAATATGTAGAAAAACCTTGTCTCTAGATGGGTATAAATTCATGGTATAATTGATAAAGCTACACCTCCCTAGGAAATGGAATTTACTTAATTAGTTTAATTAGGAAATTCTTGGTAGAATGACACTATATATTTAATGTTGGTCATTTATAATGTCTTTGTATTAGCATCAAAATGTACAAAAACCATATATAAACATTAACTTCACATATTCGTATCAAAATCAAGTATCACATGATTAGGTTATTTGGTTTTTATTAATAATATTAATATTAAGGCTTGCCAATAGGGTTTAATAAAGCATTTTAATACATTTATTAATAACTTTTAATAATAACTTTTAATAATAAACCCATGGAGTGTAGCTAAATTGGTGATCTCCTTGTTATGAAGTAGTATGTAAAGCATGCAATTCAAAGTTAATACCAAAAACAAAATATTAATAATAATATGTAAGGTTTAATAATAATATTAATAATATTCATATTAGGTAAATAGTAACTATTTATTAATAAGGTTTAATAATATTATTAAACTATATTAACTTTACAATACTAGATTAATAATTGTATATCAATGCATTAATTTACACATTAGCACATTAATACATTTATATACACATAATACACACTAATAATATATTAATATATACATTAACATATGTCAATCATAGTTGGCATGGGAAACCATAATCACATTGGACACCATGCTCAACGGAGATTATCCATATACACCATAGGCATTACATTTAATAAGATTTATTAATAATATATAATAATAATAATAAGGTTCTACTAATAAAATTATGGTTGGTTAACAACATTAATATTAAGATTAATAACATTAATGTGATTATTAATAATATTAATAATATTCATATTAACATTTAGTAATTATTTATCAATAATTTTTCAGGTTTATAAATGATATTAATATTAAGTTTTATTATTAATAACATTTATTAGTATATTAATGAGGTTTTTAATCATTTTATACTATTATTTAAACCATAATAGCTTTATAATAATACATTAATAAGTATGCATCAATACATTAATTTATACATTAACATATTAATAATATTATGTCTATACATTAAGTTATTATGATATACATAAATATACTGATATATACATTAAATCATGTCAATCATCTCATTAACCATAGTCAACATCAATATAGACATTAATATAGTCATTACACTTAATAGATTCAGATAATAAACTTAATATAGGTTTAGTATTATTTAATATTTTTAGTTTTTCAATATTTATGTTTTAATATAACTTGCTTTTCCCAACCATGAAACTATATTCACCATAGTGAAACCAGTTAAACAATTTTTAACAATGATCATGATGGTCATCCATGGTTAACATGATCAACCATTCTAAACATGGTCAACCATATTCATTTTTAGTTAAACATTGACAACCATGCTCAACAATGTTCATGAAGAGTTTGAGCAAGTGACATGAGGCTTAGTGGATGTTTCTATTATTTTTAATTGATTTTTCCTTCTTAATTTATCTCTTTAATGCTTCTAGTCTCTTTTGATGTTTAATTGAACGTTTTGTTGTTGCATGATTGGTTTCAACTATTTTTTATTGATTTAAGGGTTTGGGTTAAAGTTAAAAATAGTTTTTGAGTAAAAATCCCTTTGTTTATCTTTTTGTCATGTTTATTTGAGAAAGATATGTCATAAAGCTTAATATATGACTTTTTTTATTATGTGGGCATTCAACGTGTTCATTTGAAGCCAAGTAATTAGATAAGTATATAGCTATTAGAGAAGCAATGCATTATAAACCAAAATAATTTGATGTATAGATTCATGATTTTAGGATAGTTATTCATAGACATTATTTTTATGTGAAGCCTTTAGAATATGAATTACATAAATATGACTAAATTTTTTGAATGTGTCAAGACCAAGTTTCAACAAAAGAACCTTTTCAATTCAACAATGTACGCTTTTGGGAGTACCTCTCTGACTAGTTTCTCATTGGGAGGTGATAAGACATTTGTAATATCCCAAAATGGGAAAATGCAGTAATACTGAAACACAATATAAGAACTGTAACTAAGTAAACAATAAATCTAAAGACAACATCAAAATATATAGAGAAGCTAAGCCTTTTTATTATGTGGAGAGAATTGAGTCACACAATGTACAAAATATGAGGGAATCTAGCCCAAGAGATGGCCTAGAATCACCCTCCAAACATGCTACAACTAGCACTCTGTAACTAGTGAGCTTACAGGAAGAAATATTACACTGTCCCTTTTGCTGTTGATGTACTTGAAGCTGCTGCAAAAGGAAATGTGGATCTATGGAGCTCAAGATCTCTGATGATGCCAAGATTCAAGATCTGGCCAATGTGATTGGAATCCAAGATAACCCAGAAAGGATTTTCTAGATCTACAACTTTGGAAAATCACCCTCCTAAGGTTTGATCCTTTCACTATTGGGTTATGCAGATATGAAGCTAGATCTGATCCAAAGATGGCTGCAATATGTTATACAACCAGATATAAGCTTTGAGGGCTGATACCTCCTTCAGATCTACAAGCTAGGAGCTTGAGATCTTGCCTCCTCTTCTTCCTCCTTCAAGTTGCAACAACTGAATATGCAGTTGCTACAGAAACTATGTTGTACAAGAGGGAGAGGCTCTATGCCTACTAAAATGTGCTACAATAAGCTCTAGGCTGATGGAAATTGTGATGGCAAGGTGATGGGATGATCCCTCACATGATTACTAGCTGAAATACTAGTAACTCCCTTCCTCCTTTGGATCCGTAATGGTGGACTGCGCAATCCTTGATAGGACTGCTGCTAATAGGAGGTCAATAAAGTTTGGCCTAATGTCAGATATGAAATGAAGCCCTAGGAATTTTGATCTTCAAGCCCTAGGTGATAGGAATAATCCTACACTGGTTGTCCAGCTGAAATACTGAAGACAACCTCCACCTCCCAAACTGATCTTCAGAAATTGCGTAATTCTTGAAGGTAGGTGTTAACACTAGAAAATCGTACAACAGAATATGACATTAATTAATGTCAGGCCAAAGGATTTACAAGGCTGGAAGACATTAAAAAATCTAGAAAGTATTTAAAAATCTCTAAGGTCTGAGGAAAACCAAATTTGAACTAGTCCTGAATGCTATTTGCGCACATAATCCTTCATGAAGAGCGCCTTCTGCGCTCCTTTTTGCCTGATATGCACACATTACTGAGGGTGGAGAAATTTCACTATCCGGGACCACAAAAAGCAAAGGAAAAGTCACTCCTTACTTGAAGCCACCTAAGGATAGCCACCAACGCCTCCTTAGACAATAAATGAGCACACAATGGAATATTTGGAGCACACAAAGGAATCATACCCCTCCCTTCAGTCACCACCCACAATGTACAAAGAGAGGGAAGGAGGATTTGAAATCTCCTATATAAGACCACCATGAGATGAAGAATTAGTGATCATACTGTTATGTTGGCCAGAATTTCCCAAGCAATACCAGGAGTGTGTGACCCAGAGTTGAAGATAGAGGGGTCTCAATTTTTGGCCATCCAAAAAGTTTAGTCCAACACAGTAGAGAGAGAGGGAGACTACATCAAGGCAAGCTTGGAATAAAAACATCCTTGCATTGAGACCTAGAACCACTATATAGGGGCCCTTTGGCAAGAGGGTAAATTTTCACTGTTCTTACTACTAGCGCTCAATAAGAGGGGCCTAGAGCCACCATTTGCATTATTGTTGTCGTTTGACTCTTTTCAGAGCTTTTGTTTATTTTTTTTAGTTTTAGTTTAGTTTTAGTTTATATATGCATGATTTTTCCTCTATCTAGTATGCTTAAGATTCTAGCTTGTTCCATTAACTTGCTTGACTCCACTTCTTTTTCTGCTTATTACCAATAACTTAACGGGGTAAACCACACCCCTTAAATTGGTGTGATTTCGTACATACGTGCACCAAACACACTACAACAATATTGGCAACTCCACTAATGTTTATTACCAATTTTATGTGGTTGTGCCTTCTTTTTGCAGAGACCTATTTCTATGCTGTGGAGTGGAGCTGAATTTCCCCTGTTCATCCCAAGTGATGGACTAAAGCAGAACAACTCAAAAAAAAATTCTTGCAGGAATTTGTGAGCATTTTATCCTCACAGACGCACAGGGCACGCGTTCAGAGCTGACTCGCACACAGAAAGCACACATGTTTCAGCCTTTTGCGCGCAAAGTACAGAATGAGAAATTTCTCCCTAATTTTTGTTTTTTCCTGCTTGTAAAGTGCTTGGAAACCCATAATACACCTGTCAGCACTGGTTGTGGTACCCCATAGCTTGTTAAAGTTCACTCTTAGTTTCTTTTTGTAGGCTTAGTGTCAGTTTTAGTTCAAATTGATTTTTGCAAAGTTCACACATAGTTTAAGTAGGGGGGGGAAATAACTTGCATTCCGAAAAAAAAATGATGTTTTGCAAATTTTGGTACTTACACACCTAGATAACTAGCCTAAGCAAGTGGCCCATGACCATGCATGCATAACTAGTTTTCTTTTTTCTAGTGTAAAAGTTTTAGTTTATATCAATTTTTTCACTAGAAAATTTGGGACTAGGATTGTATTGTTTATAGAAGAAAAAGTAATCTCTGCTACCTTTTCACCCTCTGGTGATCCTAGGTAAGCATATGAACCCTCCCTATTCACAATTCACCATCTCCCTATAGTTGGTCACATAGATTAACTAGGAAAAATTGAAAGTGGCTCATTATCCGCACATGTTTTTCATTTGAGCTAGGAACAATACAACATAGTTTAAATAAGGGACTTCGTAAAGATCATCGATATCCACATGTTCAAACTACGAGCTTGTCCAATTTTTTCTCACACACAATCACCCACTAAGCGAAGTAAAGACACTTAAAACTAACTTAACCAAACTCACTAAACTCTCCCCACAGGGGCCACAAAAGAATTTATAGCTTAAGTTAGGATCAAGGGTGTAGACATCACAAAAGCCACCTTGATCGTACTTCATATTGAAACATAAAAGTTGTCTATTTAGGGTGCTTCAAATCCACCTATTAGCCCACAACAAAGAAAACTGGAGCACGACAGAGACCTGTTTCAGAGGGGGTTAGGCTTAGGCACATTGTGTGCGGTATCAGTTGGGGCTACCTAACCCGGTAGATACTCGGTACTGTTAGCTAACTACAAAGAAGCCCAAGACTCGAATGCTCACGTGGGATGATGGTTCTGAGTGGCCAAAAACTAGGTCATCCTTTCCCTATAGGTGGCAATGTAGGTAAGTGCCAAACCCTCTACCTTTACCTTGGTGGATTCTCTTCGACTGACTGGGGCCGTCGCCAGCTCTTACGGAACGTTGTGCCAACACTCGCAAGAAATATTCTCAAGGCCTAGTTACATTTGAGTGTGTGAGTATGAATAGGTCTTATAGGATTTTGAGTATCATATGTGAACAAATGAAAATCACTTTTTTGATTTCTTGATCACATAGATTAATTTAAAGGGAAAATTTATTTTATTTTCGCTTTGTTTTATGTATGTGAACATAATTTTGTTTTGATCATAGACTCTATCCTCTCAATTTTTTCCAAAAACTAGACCTAGTCGACATCACGATGGACCCAACAGGACCACATCGATCTAGGCGTCTTTTTTACCTCCCCCCATTACCGGGAGGGGTTCCAGGTCTTTTTCTATTTAGGCGTCAAAGACGGAAAGCTGCCACCATTATTGGTTCGTGCTTTATTGAGGCAGCTATAGTTGGGAACCCCTGTAGGTCTCCCAATGCCACACCACACACCACTCCTCCCACAACCCCTAGAGGGAAGAGGAGTGCATCACATTCGAAAAGCCAACCGAATACACAGTAGGGTACGTTGTAGACTAACCATCTTCCTAACTAGAACTTTTTGTTTTCGCACATTGCAATGGCGTCAAACTCTCATTCACCTTTCTTAGCTTCGTTGAATCTACCCAATTTAACCAAGCTAACGAACGACCCCATTGCACACAATCCCATGTGACCTCCCATGCCCACGAAGCTCCCTTTGGATATTCCAAAATTCAAAGGCAAGCAAGTGGAAGACGTAGGTAATCATGTAATGACCTTTCACCTATGGTGCTCATCAAACAGTATCATTGACAACACTATTTGATTGAGACTATTTTAACGCACTCTGACAGGAGTAGCCACAAAGTGGTACGTGGAGCAACCTCTTACTTCACATGGAACCTTTTGTGCCCTCACCACCGCGTTCCTAACATATTTTCAGTTACCCATTTACCACGATTCTGGAATGGAATTACTGACGCATTTTAGACAAACCCCCATCGTCCATATCTCGAACCATATCCATGAATGGAGGTGGCGTCATATTTTATGCAAATATAAACTCAACGACCGGGTTCTCTTAGATTTGTTCTTGAAAACTCTTATGGAAGAGATTTAAAAGGATGTGGCACAGCATAATCCCACATCCGAAGAGGACACAATCAGAAAAGCCCAAAAGCTTGAGCTGATTTATACGCAGTCATGACACATTTACAACATCCTACCTAACGCCCCACACCTACAAAATTATCAAGAATTTCCAGGCACGTCAAACTCTACAGACTGGCTGATTGGGTCAATGACCCAAGGTTACCTAGGCAGCAGTGGTCAAAACCCCTATTATACGTATAGGTCTACCCAAAACATACCTCAACCCATTTTTCAAAGTCATCATATGCCCCAAAAAAATTTGAACAATAGGGCGCAAGCATATCACCAGGGAGGACTTTATCCTTTAGCTCAAGGGACCCAGTACGCAAAGAGAAATACTGACGGAAGAGCTCCCCTCCAATAGCCAGGTGCAAACCAGGGACCGCGTTATGCTTAGTCCCCAGCACACGACCCACCTATGCAAACTAATGCACAGGTGAAATTTTTGCAGTCGTCCCAAGACCAACCACACCAATATAACCAATAGAACTACCCTCCTAACGTGGTGAATAAAAAATCGAAAAACAAGGGAAAGGGGAATCCTAGAGAGTGGGCAACAACCAACAATGCCCACCGCGATCCCAAGTTGGAGGTAACTCCAACCGGAATCAGAGCCAAGAGCCAAGAAATGCCCAACGACAGAGAAAAAGGCTACCTCTTCGAACAAACCATTGTTGTTTGATATGTGGTGAGTACGTCCACTATACTCACCATTGTCCCAATCTACCTGAGCTAAAGAAGCTACAGAGTAACCGAGGACAAGGAGGATCTTCCCAGCAAAAAACTGTGATGCAAGAACATTTCCCGCACCAAGGGATAGTCAGCACTTAGCAACGAAACCCAGATGACTCCGAGAAAAGAAACCATCAAATCTACATGACTGGTGAAGAGATGTTTTCCCAAAATTGAAATTGCAATTACGACACTCCACTAGACACCAATACATTAGGGGCAAGTACCAGTGCACCGAATGCACCTTTGACCATTTCAAAGATTCCTATAGAACCATTTCCAAAAATGGCGAAAGGACCTAATAGCCGAGCAAGGAACCACTCCAAAGCGGCCCCTAATTATAGCATCATGGATGATTTAGCAAAATATCCTGCTTCTATGTCAGCTCTGTAAGTATTGCATTCGTGCCCAAAACAATGGAAAGCCCTACTTTCCACATTAGGTGGTATCAACCCTGTCGATACATGCCTAATGGTTTTTGACTTAGACAAAGCCACCCCTAGGCTTCCTTCCATGGTCGCCTTCCAGATACTAGTGTTGGTATAGAATATCACTATTCACCGATGTGTCATAGATGAGGGTGCATCCACATGCATCATGTCAAAAAAAAAATTCCAGAAGTTAGGGTCTCCCAAACTAAAACCCTCAGTCATTACACTCAAATCATACGACGGTCGTCCTTCGACCCCCGTCGACCTCTACCAAAATTTCCCATTCTGTTTAGCCAAAAAGAGGGTCCACATAGACATTGAAGTCTCGGATGCTCACTTGGACTACAATATACTTCTTGGGTGAAGTTATATGTATGCCATGTCTTCCATAACCTCCTCCATCTTTCGCGTTATGATGTTCCCCCACAAGGAACACATCATCACCATTGACCAACTGACGCACAATGAGAAGCGACCACTAAAAAACACTAATGTAATATTACCCTATGTAGGTACATCCTCGGATGCGCTTTCACGATACCAAGAATATGGCCCCTACCAATTCAAACCGTCGTCCATTCTAGGGTCATTCCTAGGAGATCCTCCCATAATCCCGGAGTCATCACCCAATGTTACAGGGGCTTCGGTGTGCATGATGTCCACATCAAGCGCAGAACCTAGTCAATACATGGACACAAGTAGTAATGACACTGAGTCATCGGCCATTGAAGCCTCCCTAGCCTACGTCGCCTCCCAAACCTCTTTCCTCTACCCCCCAGCTAGCTTCATCTCCCAGCAGGTTTTGGCAACAGTGGTGTTACCAAACATATCGTTTGCTATACCCATTTGGTATCTCATTCCCCCTATAGGGATAGGAGCCACACACATCACTTCTATAGGGATGAAGCCCCTCAATCCTGAGGAGTCCCCACCCATCCAAGAAACGGTCGAAAACAACCCTGCAAAGGAAGTTCCCATTGAAAAATCGGTGATCACAGATAAGAAAACCTAGAAGAGAGGAAAGAATATGGTGACTCCCACCCCACAATGAGATTCACTAGTCTGCGCCATATGTGATGTAATAGGTCACCCTACCCATATTTTTCTAGATCTGGATGAATTAAAACCACTCCATAGCTCAGAAACAGACATCGCGACACTGCGTTCCTGTAAAAAGGAACCAACCACCAAAGGTAAAGGCAAAGCATTGCGTACAAATCACGCATGCAGTCTATGCAGCAACTACGGGCATTATACCCACCATTTCCCAGAGATCTCGTGATATAGGGATGCCTTACATGCCATTGAGCAATCCTATCAAGAGTATCCCTCTACCCAGGCATCCGGAAATGAACCTAGTACCATCCTGTACCTACAGGAATAACGATGGGCACCAGAAATACCTCCAGTCATGCCCCCTCCTGTTATACGTTGCACACTGTGCGATGAGCATGGTCACTTCCTCGAAGAGTTCATAGCCCTGGAACTCATTCATAGATGGTATCCCATAGAACATGTTTACCACATTGCATTGCACACAAGATAGTTCACATGTCCTTTGTGCGTCGACAATCACCTTTTGTAGAATTGTCACTAAATCCCCTAATTTCACCTTGCTCTTGCTAGTTTTCTCTCAGCAATAGCTCATCCCTCCCAAGAAGATGACATGGATGAAGAATACACGGATAGCTCCACAACCCAAGAAGATATGACGAGCAGATCCATCATGTTCTTATCCATCGAAAAGCGACTGCTCACTTCAACCCCAGTTACCCCCAACCACTCTCTAGAAAATACAGACATGCACGTTATGAAAAACACCTAATCAAGGCAGTTGTCAATTGTCCTAATTTCTAGAAGGTGTTGTTACTTGGCCGGTTCGCCGTACCTCAAACTAGGCACATGATGGGAATCTCCATATCAAGGATATTTTTCCTTATATGTCAAGGCAATCATTATGAGCGACATTGTAGTTATGCCGCATAGCTTCGTCCCACCATCGACATGATTCATACCATACATAAGAGATAGGATGACCTCTGGGAATGGCATAAAAAGTACATCGCCAGGTCAATGTCTTCACCCCGCAATGACGTGATAGAAAAATTAAGACCACACACCAATGAAGCATGACCCCAACCAAGCCTAGGATAACATGCAGACTATGTGATCTGAACGACCACCGAGTCAACCAATGAAGAGAACTGAAGCCCCTTGCAAATAGTCTCCGCATAGTCTCTTCTCTTCCTCAGAAACTTCTCTCAAACCAAGAGAAGATCACACACACACCTATTGTCGTATTTGTAAACACTTTCACTCGTATGATTAAATTCTGATGCTGCCGAGAATGGAAAGAAAGCCGCATCTACACTCCAAAAAGGTGAGACACACCCAAGCCAACAATTCAGAAATGGACATAGAAGATAGCCTCTTCTATTCCTGTAGTGAATCCACATCAGAAATAATGAGTAGTGTAAAATCTCATAAAATTCACTCGCTGGCCTGATACTGCACCATATACACTCGGCTAAAATCACACACTCTGAGGTGTGGGATCGCTAATGGAAACATTCAAGCACCTTCCAGGTAAGCAAAATTTCCACCTACCGGAAATCGAGCATCCTAGCATGGAACTCAACTTTGTGCTCACACGTAATCCCCATTACGTGAGTTCTTTCCCCGCCAAACACCGATGACATAATCCACCATATATGATTTGTAATGATCGAAATCGAAAATAGGATTGCAGCCACCCCCACGTCCTTGGATTTCCACCTCATTCCTATCATAAAATACCAAGGTAACCTGCACCTTTCCATTGATTTTTGCAAAAGCCCAAACTTACATGTTGCCATTGAAGTCCTCGATGATACCCAACCTCTAGAATAGCATCAAGTACAATTAGAGCTTGTCGACGAAAGTCGACGACAGTCACTGTAGCATAATGAGGCCCACAAGGAAAAGGTAAAAGCATCGTTCAACTGCCACATCACCCCTCGCTCATTCACAGAGGGAGAATTAGTCCTCTGCCATGATGTCTCGAAAGAAGCCTTCGGGACAAGAAAGTTTGAAACTTTGTGGAAAGGACCCTACATCATCAAACATTGCCTCTGACAGGGGGCATACATCTTGATGGAACCGTATGGGACATACCTCAGAAACCCCGTCAGCGGCCTTTACCTCAAGAATTTTCACCCATAAGGGACCAAGACAGCCCTTCCCTAGAGTGAAAGTACACAAAACCCAACCACTGAAATTTTTTGACCAAAATACTTATTAAACACGCTCAAAGTTCCACCATGGATCACCAACCTGAATCCTATTTTGGATTTGTTGATGGAGCATCACGATGGTCTCAAAGTTTAGCTACAGCTGCCTGGGTCATTTACCACCATGATCGATCACCACTCTATTCCAACAGCGTGTGCATCGGTTCAGCAACAAACAATCAGGCAGAATATGACATCATCGTCAGACTTATGTGCGATGCCCTCCATCAGGGCATACACCATATGCATGTCTACCTCGATTCCTAGTTAGTAGTGTCGCAGTTAAACCAAACATTTCAGACAAGAGACACACATCTGTTTAGAAAATATTTGCGTGCAAAAAGATTAAGCAGACAATTTGACTATATCACATTTACACATGTACCAAGGAGTCAAAACCAAAAAGCTGATGACATAGCTAATAATATCCTAAACTATAATGCATCTCGAATAAACCATAAAACATAAAAAACCAAATATATAGATATCCATCAGCATAACATCATACATAAATTGAAACAGGTGACACAACATGCAGAGCCCCAAAAAATATCTCTCATACATACATATATATATATCACAATGTAAATGTCGAGTACAAAAAATAGGATCACTAGCCCAATGACTGCTTGCCAAAGATACAAAGGTCATAAAAAAAGAGGAAGAATCTCATAATGGGTGCTTTCCTATGTACAAGTATACTCTAGGGTGGTGCCCCCTCTGGGCGGGGGCACTGGACCCACCACTCCGGTGCCGCTTGGAGTTGTCGTCACAACCATGATGCATACCCAACGTAGAATGGGTTGATAGTCCCTCTCACCGTGGGAAATCACGGAGTCTCCAAAATAGAACCTCGAAGTCATCCATGAAACCTCGAGCGGGCATCCATAGGCCCGAGTGGCCCCGCCCGGCCCGAAAATACAGGCTTGCGATAGGAGTAGTCAGCTCCTCAACACATGTTGCTAACAACGTCGGCACAAGCTCGCTTGGGCGTGGCCTCCGGGCCCGAGCTAGGCCCCGCCACCACGACCACGAAGGGCAGCCCTGCACCACCACGAGGCCACCACCACCTGGTCCACCTGCAGCACCTCCTCCCTGAACACCCGTAGGTCATCGTAGAGGATCATGGCCCACCAACCGAGCTACGGGGCGACCTACCTCGCCAACATCTGCACGAGTAACCAAAATAATTCCAATCACTAGAAAAACAAATAAGTACATATATACTCAAAATAAATGCAGAAAACATACAAAATGTACCAACAGGCCTCCAAACATAACCAAAATGGAGACCCATGTCTGGATCACCCTGGAAGTCCATCCCCGCATATGGGAATGGAAAAAACATCTATGGGTTGGTCTCAAACTAGGCCTCTATCGTGGCATTCCATTAACGCCCCACCATGCCACCATCACCTTGCGGCATCACCAGAGCCCACCTCCTCATACGAGGCTCTCGTGGCCCCCCACGATGCACCACCACTATTGGCCTCAGTAGCACTACCCTCTCATACATAATCCTGCACAAAATATTGGCATATGCAAATGACATAGATCCACATTGGACCTTGTTCAATTGTGACACCATCCCCTCAAAGCAGAAATGGGAAAAGTCAAAAAAATGCACGGACCTCAACTGGCGCAGAACTCCAACATGCGGGTCCGATGCCCAATGCAGAGAAACCGAACCTTCCAGTCGCACAATCACCGCCAGAGAACACCTCTTTACCACATATGTAACTGATGAAATGTTGATGCATCCATCTATAAGCGGCGCCCCACCACAATGGCGTCTCCGGAATCTCTCCAAGTTCACTCTCCCAGATGGGAGTGGATATCTTATTGCCTCATCTTGAGGCAGTAACCAGGTCACAAAATATATATCCATCTCAAGACGGATGACCAGGTTTGTCCCCTGCAACACAAACATGTTGCGCCTCCTGAACCAAATGTTGGATAATGTACTATAGTAATCGGTCCTGTGACCGAAGACACTCATTCTCTGCAAACATCAGGAGGCCCCATAGCGCCAGTTGATGGCATGCCCCAATATTAGCACCAAAAGTGGTTCAGATCTCGGGCCAATCCCGCTCCCTCCACAATAACTTGTCATCAAAACAAGTACCCATCAGTATAGATAAAAAACAAAAAAATAGGCAAAAACCAAAATAATTTTTACCCTCGGCTTTAACCGCCTGTCCCTTAGGTAGACATGCTTACTGTGCACCTGTATTTTCCACAGGCACACCTTGGGTGTGCCAAAGGAAGGGAAAAGAGCACATTAGCACATTTATCCCTAAAAAATGTGCACAGGGAGGGCATGGCTTTGCCTTGATCGCCCACGCAATCTAGGGAAAAAGTCACCCTAAATCCGTACAAACTCAGTCTGTATGGACCCCAGCACCATCAAACTATAAAAATTAATGTGCAGGACACCATGGAGGTTACCTGGGCATAGTATCGCTAATCCCTGGTGCTCAAGTTGATCGTAATGGAAAGAACTGCTATGCAGAAGCCTCTGACCTCTCAAAAACTCAACAAGTACAAATGAATTGAATTAAGGCCATATTCACCTATTTTATTTCCATTTTCAAAAACTTCGGAGGACCATAATGAGATATTAGAAGGTTCGTTCTGTGAACTGTAAGCTGCACCACGATTAACACTCCATGATGAATAGAGGCGATGCCACAAAATTGCACTCTCAAAAAATTATTTTTTCAGCGCTGACAGGTATGCCTTCTCTCATCTTCTGTTGTAAAGCACATGACTTTCAATAATATTTTGATAAAGAAGACACTTTGATTTGAGGTAGTTGCTTTTGTAGGAAAATCTCACAAACCATTCACAGCACCATCTACTGAAAGTCCTAGAGCAGGTATCATTCTACCCTTAGCATGATAGTGTCCCAGTTAACTTTGCATATCCTCACATCATTTCCCCATCATAAATCAACCATAGGGTCCTCATATCTGACCATGTTTATCAGCACCTCACCCTGCACATGATAAACATCCTTGTTGGTTGATAGAGCCTCCCCCCCATGGCGCTCGTCACCCACAGTCGACCATATCACAACAAAAGTAATTCCATGGCCATACCACTTAAATCCAAGAAGCACCTGATGCCCATCCATTCATCATGTATAAGGTCAAGTTCACCATATAAGCTTAAACCCCCCTTCCCGGATGACCAGGTTGTACAAGCAAATCAAAAAGTGCACCACCGCGCCTCGCATTTGGCCCACCATACCTCCACCAGCATAATCCCATCTGCGATACTTTTTCATCCACTTCATCAACCCTACACATGGGACCAACCAATGGGACCCCCACCCCTAGCAAAACACCTTCCTCACAACATCTGTGAGCAAAAAATTTCCTGTTTTGGGGTACCCGTCTCTGTTGTTTGTACAAACCAAACCCCATTATTTTATTATTTTTGTAAGTGTACAAAGACACAAATGGTGCACTATGTCCCTTTACCCTCTCATTTCATCTTTTCTCCCATGGAAACAGTCCATAAACACCCTTGGTTGGAGTATTTCACCCCCACGCACAAGCCATCACGACATTCATATCCAGTTTATACCCGCCCTGGAAGTCCTACCGACTCCAGGGACTTCCCCATCAGAAGTAACTATGACTACCGCCAAGCTACTTAGCATATTGCGATCTTGGCCCACTAAATCCCCATCATCAGTTTTCAGTCATCCATCGCCAACATGCCTATGTTAAACCCATCACACCCAGGTCCCTGACCCCTTATATTGACGACCCTTTGTTTGGTTGAGGCTTCCTTTTTTTTTACTTCGACACCCATTTTATGAAAGGGAAGCGGTACCTTGGATCACCCCTCTCCATACAAGGGGCATCCTTGGGTGGAACTATGAGAGACATCATTGTCCACATATGTCATAGATCCTCCTGAAATTCAACTATGAGAAAATATTTCATGTCAATATGGTATCGTACCTTAAAACCATTTTACTTTCATCAAATTCATTGAAGACTCGTGCCTCCATAAGTGTCTCTGTCAACAATCCTTACACGGGAATGTCCCATCTAGCACCTATGCATACAATGCGCAGCTATATGCCATACTGAGTGTATGCATATGGGTACCACATTCCACCTATTTTCAAATAAAAAATACCCCTGAGGGTGTCAGCACTCTTCCTCAACAACCACCAACATCACTACCACAGTAGTGACACAGACAGAACATACATCTATCAATTTTGTTTTACTATAGCATTACAAGCATGGGACATGCCCACCTCATAGAAAATTTGTATATGAATTGTAAATTGTATTTTCTTACAGGGATCCCTTAGGACATGTTCATTCTTGGAACTAGTGCAGCGTGTTTTCAATTCCAAGCTTCACACATGTATGTCTCTCTCCCTACACACGATACAGAAAAGAAACTCTAATGTATTTCAGCTATAAAGTGCTTCCTAGACCTCACACATTAGGGGGCAATTGTTAACATTGGAAAATCGTACAATAGAAGATGACATTAATTAATGTCAGGCCAAAGGATTTACAGGGCTGGAAGACATTACAGAGTCTAAAAAGTATTTAAAAATTCTAAGGTCTGAGGAAAATCAAATTTGAGCTAGTCCTAAATGTTATTTGAGTGCATAATCCTTTGCAAAGCGCGCCTTCTGTGTGCCTTTTTGCCTGATATGTGCACATTCTTGAGGTTGGTGAAATGTCACTATCCAGGACCACACAAAGCAAAGGAAAAGTCACTCCTTACTTGAATCCGCCTAAGGATAGCCACCAACACCTCCTTAGACACTAAGTGAGCACACAATGGAATATTTGGAGCACACAAAGGAATCATACCCCTCCCTTGGGTCACCATCCAAAATGTACCAAGAGAGGGAAGGAGGATTTTAAATCTCCTATATAAGGCCACCATGAGATGAAGAATTGGTGATCACATTGTTATGTTGGCCAGAATTTCCCAAGCAATACCAGCAGTGTGTGACTTAGAGCCAAAGATAGAGGGGAATCAATTGTTGGCCATCCAAAAATTTCAGTCCAACATATTAGAGAGAGAGTGAGACTGCACCGAGGTAAGCTTGGAATATAAACATCCTTGCATCGGGACCTAGAACCACTGTCTAGGGGTCCTTTGGAAAGAGGGTAAAGTTTCACTCTTCTTACTACCAGCACTCAATAAGAGGGGCCTAGAGCCACTGTTTGCATTATTGTTGTCATTTTACTCCTTTCATAGATTATATTTATTTTTTTTAGTTGTAGTTTAGTTTTAGTTTATCTATGCATGCTTTTTCCTCTTTCTAGTATGCTTATGATTCTAGCTTGTTCCACTAACTTGCTTGACTCCACTTCTTTTTTGCCTATTACCAATAACTTAATGGGGTAAACCACACCCCTTAAGTTGGTGTGATTTCGTACATACATGCACCAAACACACCACAACCCTAGGTGTTCTGCAGAGAAAGGAAATATGTGTGGCACCAATTCCTGATGATGAATGAAGTACAACCCTCTTCCAAGAGCTAATCAATGAAAGAGGTGGGATTCCCAACCAGGAACACCTAGTGCTAAACAACACTTGCAATCTTATTTAAACAACCAAAGAAAGCATGGAATGTCAAATGACAATTCCAGATCTAAACAGAACTTTAGATGAATAATCAAAAGCATGCCTTCATTGTTGCCTTCATCTCCTTTATATAGTTTATGAGCCTTCCCATGCCTTGGCCCACCTCTAAACTACATTGTGCATGTGGACATAATACTCCATGTTTGACTGTGTTGTCTCCCCAAGTCATCCATCATGTCTACATGCAATGTACACCCACTCCATCATGTGTGCATTAATTGCACTACTTCCACCATCACTTCATCATGAATTCTCTACGATCTTAAATTATATGCCCTCCATGATCTTAGTTGACTGCTTCAACCTCCATGATCTATCTCATTAATGAGATATGAACTCCATTCCATTCACATTAGTAGTTTCTTCACTACCCCATTATGTAGATCTAGGCTTAATCAATCCACATTCACACACAAAAAGTGGATATTTATTCATCTTGAGGATTATGGGTCCCTCCACCCTTTTATTTACTTAATTCATTAAGAAAATTAAGAACTCTAATATTCAAAATAATATGTGAAAATTTGGGAATATTACAACATTTGTGATAAAAAAATGACAAAACCATAAAAGGAGATTTGCAAAAGTTTATAATAATAAACTTCACAAAAATAACCCATGGTACTTATTTTCTCAAACATGGAAAATGAGTATATTATACTTTAAATTATTATTTTTTCTTATTATTATATATGATTTCATACTTTATGAAGTATTATCCAAAATTTTACAATGTTTTCTAATTTTGTGAGAGATTCATCAACACTTTAGAGTGTTTTATAATTTAGTACAAAATCCGCCACGATTTAAAAATATTTTATAATTCACTTAAAGGTTCATCAAAAAACTATAAATTCATATTAAATTATTGATATAATATCCTATATATTTTCTTATATACCATGGGGATTTTCCCATTATTATACATAATTTTTTTGGGGGGTTCTTAAAACTTTCCTTGCTTCTGCCATGTCAACATCCGAAGCAATGGAGTCGGGCGAGGTTTCAAATCCTAGACACGTTCGAATGGTGGAGTAGTTTCAGGAATTGGTAGAGACAACTAGATCAAAGTAAAATTATGAAGTTCACCAATTGTCCCTTCTCGTAGACAATATTCCATATACAGATATCATGGAAATGAACATG